>MU746907.1:49113-76514 GCA_026770625.1 Nicotiana glauca
AGAGAGTTAACCTATTAATTACTATTTTCAGAACCACTAACTCTTCAGAACCAGCTTTCTAAATATTTGAATCACAGTTGATGGTTTCTTTAGTAACTAATTTTGCAAGTAAATTAAACAGTTGTAAACTAAAACGCTAAGGTTGTAAACAAGAATGTGAAAAAGCTAAGGCAAAGATTTTCCCTATTGATGGAATCTCTTCTGTTTATGTTCATACAAATTTACCAACACATTTCTATCAATCATGAACACTCTTCTTACCATAAATCTCTCCCGAGTAATTACAGTAATATACTATTGCACTCTCCCGAGATACACTAGCTAGCTTTAATTAGCACAATTTACTTCAGATTACACCCAAGGCTTCGTTATCCCTAATCCCGCCTTTAAACCCGCAATTATAGATTCCTCTTATAATTTAAGAGTGGTGTTTTTCAACAATAACCTAAATATGCACTCTTTTCCAAGTTATGCACACTAAATAAGCACATCTAATTGAGGATCATGTCAATTAACTACAACAAATACGAAGTTGAACAAATAGAGATTAAACTAGCAATTTGTATTCACATAAACAAGAAGTTCACCCCCCAATAGGTTCCATCAAAACCTTAGACAAGGAATTTAGCTACTCATGCCTACGGGTAAACAAACTAAGATAAGATTCATCATAAACTAGCAATAAAAATCAAAGAAAAGAAGAAAGATGTTTTGGGTGATCTCTCACAATTGTTTTCCTTGCCAAAATAATCTCAAAAATAATACATGCCTCTTTTGGGCGAAGTCTAATGTTTAATATAGGGTTTAGGTCTAAAAATCTCGTCTTTTACACTTCATTCCTCGAACTTTACAGCGCCTGCCGCGGTTCTGCCGCGGTCGCAGTAGAACCGCGGCCAAAGACCCCATCTGAACCTCTAAACTTCTGCAGCTGCCTTCCACCGTGGTTCTGCCTCGGTCGCGGTAGAACCGCGGCCAAACTGCTTCTCTGAATTTCAGGGCTGGCATACGAGGTTCCATTGGGAATTTACACAGTTGGCCTCTTTTTCTCCATTTTTGACTCCAAAACTGCTCCCTAGCCTTCCTTGGACATATATCACCTACAAATCATGAAAAGCACTAATAAGAGCATTTTGTTATTACTTTTATCATCAAAACTATACAAGAAGGTGATTATTTAAGGCGTGATTATAGTCAAATTCACCTATTATCAAGTAAAATTATACTTTTTGAGTTAACGCATCATGTCGTCAATATTCAAACTTTACCAACTCATACAGTACAAGATACAACACATATTATGACAATTGTCAGAGCGGAACACTGAATTCAATAACATTTGTGTTAATTCTTTTCAAGTATTTGAACTCTTCGAATTGTCTATCTCCCTTTAATACGGTGCATGACGATCTTCATATGGTATGTCTTGCTTTCTCTCACAGGTCTGAATTCATTAACAGACCCCAAGTAGAATATGTTATACCTTTTATATCACATAGTGCCTCTATCAAGGATTCACGGTCATACTCAATGCACTTAAATTAGTCATGTTCACGGCATAATCACTCTTGTAATATCACTATCACGAATCACTAATACTAACAACTCACTTCAAGAGGTATTAAGCTGAAAATTGTATATGTACTTTTCTCAATTATTTTTTTCACTACCATACCAAGCAATCTAGTCATGGCTAAGCTATTACGCTTAATTTTTTTTTTTTTTTACTTTCCCGCTTAACTCTTTCTCTTTCTTGAATAAGAGAGTTATATTTATAACTTTAAACGTTGAATAAGTTAATTTTAGGAAGAAGAAATTATATACTTAAGCCATTTTACTAGTCACGCAGATTCCTAGTGCTCAAAATTTGACTAACTCCCGAACTTATTAAATTTTAGGCAGGGGTCCTTTTATAACTAGAGTTATCCCAAATTTATAGCATGTCTGATGTCAACTACAATTAATGAACACAACATCACATGTACTCCTGGCCACTCTCATTCAAATATATATTATTCAAGACTTCCAAGTCAACTATTTTATCCAGCAGAGGGGAATAACCGCGGTCTAGTCATTTGCGAAAGAGACATTCTAAGAATAAACTCGATTTATAACGCACGAATGAGAAATGAAAGATGGGAAAACATCATAAATGCTTAGTGGCCTCAAGATCATAAGTATGAACGCATACATACCCATGAACAAGACTCTACTAAACACTGCTCCATGACCCGAAACTTAAAGTCTAGGCTCTGATACCAACTTTGTCACGCCCCAAACTACCCCCTAGACGTGACTAGCACCCAGCTAACACCACTCGCCAGGCAAAGCAATTCCTGTACTCTTAATCCTTTTATATAAGCACTGAGAGAAATACGTACAAGTCCAAATACATTAAATATCACTAAATACGAAGTAATTATCCAACAAAAACTATAATTTATTTATAAATTATAATGAGCACTCAAACAATGAATCTCTAACCCAAATTTTAAGATCATGGAGCCTCTAACGGAGTAATTAGAAGTTCGACTGATTGTCACGACCCCAAACATTCTGATCGTGATGGCGCCTATCACAGTACTAGGCCAGTCAAAATACCACGAACAATATGAAGATCTTTTGAAAAATTCATTTTTCTAAACAGATTAATTCTCAAATCTTTCATTTTTAAGATATCAAAATAAATGGTTCCGCTCAACTCTCCCTTCAGAGCTACCCTTGCCTGAAAGCGGAAGAGGTAGCTTACTAACCTACTGGAGTAAACGCAGAAAGAAGTATGTAAATATATCAATACAACCCGAATCTAGTGTCACTAGTCATGAGCCACTAAGACAACTCAACACTATCTGCTTAATACGAAATACATCTAAAATATAAAGTACTAGGATAGGAAGAAGAAAGGCAGGGTTGCGAACACCGTGTAGCTACCTTGCTAACTCCGAAAAATACACAGAAGTTGTTGGAAGCTCTTACTCTGATGCTCGAGCACCTGAATCTGCACACAAGGTGCAGGGAGTACGCCAACTCAGTAAGTAACCAAAGTAAATAAAGTCTAAGTGCAATACGAGCATTTAAAAATCAAATGCATACTTTATCGAGAATCGCAACAGAAATATCAAAGTCAAAATCTGCAGCTCAATAATTATCTCGTAAAAACTCCAATTTCAACGAAAATCCATTAAAACATTTATTCAATATTTTTCAGTAGAGACTCAGTATAAAAGAAGAGTGAAAATAAAAATTCTCATAAATAAGCCCCTCGGGTAAAGTATCACTCATAAGTATAGCCCCTCGGGCAAGCCTCTCGGTCACTCGTGACTCAACTCTCGTCAATCAGTACTCACACTCAGCACTCCTGCTCAATAGATATATCATAATAAATACTGTTGCGGCGTGCAGCCCGAGCCGTAATATATATAGTCGACTACGCTCATTGGGGGTGTACAGACTCCGGAGTGGCTCCTACAGCCCAAGTGTTATATCGATGTAGCGGCGCGTAGGCTGATCTAATATACTGCTGTGGTGTGCAGCCCGATCCATATATATAAATATTATTGCGGCGTGCAACCCAATCCATATATATATAATCTTCATCATCAGGTCCTTGACCTCTCTCTCAGTCATTAACTTCACAGCCACTCGGGCATTTCAGTGAAAATCAGGGAACTCAGCCCAAACAGTTTTTATATATTTGAAAGTAGAGTAATGAAACTGAATCAACAATAAATAGGTAGTATCATAACTGAGGAAGTACTTTAAAATCAAAATAGTATGAGGAAAGTAGTAAAGCACCCTTAAGGTTCCAAACAGTTCGGCATAAGGCCCTAAACATGGCATTCAGCCCCAAATTAACAGACTTATTTCTAAAACACATGGATATCATATAAATTTTATCGAAATATGCAACTTTAAAGTCTCCACGGGACATACCAAGTCACAATCCCTATGGGTGCACGCCCGTCACCTAGCATGTGCGTCACCTTATTTATCAAAATAGTACGAAATTTGGGGTTTCATTCCCTCAGGTCTAGATTTACAATCGTTACTTACCTCAAACCGGATGAAATCCTACTCTGCGACTCCCTTGCTTCTCGACTCGGCGTCAACTCACCTTGAATATATCCAAAATCAGAATCATAACATCAATATATGCTAAAGGAACAAAGCCCAAGCAAAAATAATCCAAAATACATAAAAAAAATCTCAAAATTGGTCAAACCCGACCCTTGAACCCACGTCTCGAAATCCGTTAAAAATTACATCAATAGAATCCTTATCCTCCCATGAGTCCATACATACGAAGAACATCAAAATCAGACCTCAAATGGTCCTTCAAAATCCCCAATTTCAAGCCGTATTTCTCCAATTTTAGGCTTAAAATCCCACTAATTTCATGTTTAATTAGTTAGAAATCACCGTAGAATCGAGTATTGAGTTCAAAAATCTTACCTCCAAATATTTCCCTTCGAATCCCTCTTCAATCTCTCTCAAAAAGCTTCAAAACCGTTCAAAAATGGTGAGAAATGGGCTAAAAATTGCGAAGATAGATTTTTATACATTCTGCCCAGGTATTTTCTTCTTCATAAATGTTGTAGCTCCCTCGCGTTCGCGAAGCACAAGCTGCCTCAGACCAATATTCCCTCATTCGTGAACGCGAGGGCCCACCCACGAACGCGAAGACCAAACAACCGTCCCTACGCAAACGCATAGCTTTAACTCATGAACCTTCGCGAACGCGAAGAACAAACCAGCTGCCTCTCTCAGCAACCCTTCTCGAACGCGAGATCCCTCTCGCGAACGCGAAGAAGGATTCTCTGCAACAAAAACACCAGCAATTCTGCCAACTTTCCAAGTCTTAAAATGATCCGTTAACCACCCGAAACTCATCCGAGGCCCTCGGGAACTCAACCAAATATGTCAACACATCCCATAATATCATTCAAACTTTTTCCAACCTTCGGAACGCTCTAAAAAACATCTAAACCTCAAATTACCATCGGATTCAAGCCTAAGGATTCCAGATCTTCCGAATTCTGCAAACGATCAAAAAGTCTATCAAACCTCACTCGAATGACCTGAATTTTTGCACACACGTCACAAATGACACAATAGACCTACTCCAATTTTCGGAATTCCCTGATATCAAAATTTTCACTACCAACCGAAAAACACCAAAATTCTAATTTCGTCAATTTAAGCCTAAATCCACCACGTACCTTCAAAAAATATTCCGATCACGCTACTAAGTCCCATATCACCCAACGAAGCTATCTGAACCATCGGAATTCACATCCGATACCATTTCACATAAGCCAACATTTGATTGATTTTTCCAACTTAAGCTTACTCAAAAGAGACTAAGTGTCCCATACCTCTCCAAAATTATTCCGAACCCGAACCAACCAACCTGATACCACATAATACAATTGAACAAGACATAAAGAAGCAGAAATAGGGAAAACGGAGCGGTAACTCATGAAATGACCGTCTGGGTCATTACACTAATGGGCATGCGAACCCGAAAGAAATAATAAACATAAGATAGGTAGAGCTGAAATAGGGGCCTCTACGAATAATGCGGCGGTACACCCCCAACAACAAAATCCACTCAACGAACTCATTATCCACTAGCCTCGTCCTTAGCAACAGTATCTGCATGGACATGCAGGTAAGGAGTGAGTTATACGTAAATATAACGTAGTAAGATCCTTGACCCGCCATTTTGAGTACCCCTGGAAAAAGCGTTAGAAAAATATAAACATACAACAAGCATAGAAATAATATGCACAGAAACCTTTCACCATATAAGTACTCTATAAGATCCAAATAATTATTCAATAATAATACTATATATATCTCAAACACAATCTACATTAAGGACTTGTCATTAAAGGTAGTACAGGAAATTAACAAAACACCCCGACGAGCCCACGTCAGCATAAAAAATACCCCAATTCTATCACGCCGGCATATACAATGCCCAAATATATAGTCGCGGCATACACAATGCCCCAAATCTATCACAGCGGCAAATACAGTGTCCAAAATCTATAATGACGGCATACACAATGCCCCAAGAAATAATTTCTAATGCCCCAACGCCATAGCTCGAGGCTACGTTACATCACACCACACCACAAATCACTCATTAAATAATTTTAACTTTTTACAAAATAATATATATTTGCGGGTGGTCAACTATCTCCGATTCTGCCAAGCGCACGCTCGTCCCAATACATGGACTGGGCAGGGAAAAAAAACATAATTTCAAAACGGGTTTTGGAAAAGCAAACATCAAAGTTTAAAGTTTCACTTACCTCGCTAACGGGAAGTTCCCCAACCTTGCAACGTCTGGAACACCAACCAATCAACCTCAATGGCCTCAATCTATATACGATATTAATTAACAAGGTCAGTTATGCTAATCGGGTCAAATCTCAATATCTCTAGCGTTCAAGCTTAGAGTTGAAACTTAATATTCAACCTACCAAATACCATATTTTTATAGGTAAAGACATATCCTAATATCTCAATCCAAATTCAATGTTTAATATACAAGTCCAATATATTGACATTCAAGTCCCAAAAATCATAATTATCAGGTATGCAAAAAAAATAATAGAAAATCGACAGTATTTGTATGGTTTAGGTTCGATCAATTCTAAATTTCCACATCTACTTTGCTGATTTCTCCATTAAAATTTTATTTTTATTTTCAATCCCACATTACCCATCATTGCCTACTCATTATATTTCCTAATCTTTAATATATCATTGATTCATTATTTTTACTATTATTAACAAAAGAACATTACTGCAATACATACATATGTAGAGTCAAAATCTATGCTATTGAACCAAAATAAATACTTGACTCAAAAAAATTCTTACATTGTCAGTTCACTATTGTCGCAGCAACTCCCGGGAAACCCCTCTCTATGAGTTGATAATCTCTTTGTCAACCTAATGTACTTAACTCCTACTACAATCCCATATGCTGGAATTAACGTATTGGGCTTGACCCATTTGATAAACTTTTACATATTAACTAAAAAATTAAGTTACTTACCTTATTTGCAATATGTAATTGGCCCACTAGCCATTTATTTAATATACTATTTTATATATAATAATAAATTCTCTTCTACTAGCTTAGGCCTAATAACTATATTAAAAGAAAAGAAGTAAATTCTTCAATCCCACAATTAATATGTATATTAAAATATTTTGGGTTATTACATTCTCCCCCGCTAAAAAGAACATTCTTCCTCGAATGTGAAGCGAGTTATACTCTACAAAAGAGAGGTATGAATACTTCGTCGTTGCACTCATCTTATCTATTTATTTATACACTACATACGCCTCTTATAATTTATTTAGAAATTTTTTAACAACTACCACTATCCCAAGAGTCAGAATCCCCACTCTAGTGTCTTAACTCATAGCTAGATATGTTGCTTTTTATTCAACTCATGTAAAACTTTCATATAAAGAACTTCCTCGCCCATGGCAAGCGTGAATACCCTTTCATGTTATTCTAAGACCATAAGGAACAACATATCTAATATCCTTTACCTAACCATTGTGCATCACATAGCACGATACCAAACAGTCCATGTCTAATTAAAGTCAGACACCAGCAACACTAGTAGAGCAACTACTCTGTCCCTTCCCTGAACAAATATCACACCTTCTCTATATATTCTATCCACAAATATAATATCTTCACCAGGATCGTCACCACGTATGGCACATTAATAGTACTAAATGTGATGAAACCAGTCAATCTATGCCCAAGTTCACTTAAATATCCACATTACAAACCATAACAAATTTGCAACTATTCCTTAGTCCTAATTGTGATCCCATATGTCCGATAAACACAATCAATAATACTAGGCTCCTCCACTTGGGTAAAATTATACTTTCCTCATTTTGTCAATATTCAAACATTACCAACTCATGCAGTACAAGATTATAACACATATTATGACAATTGTTAGAACGGAACACTGAATTCGATAACATTTGTGTTAATTCTTTTCAAGTATTTGAACTCTTCGAATTGTCTATCTCCCTTTTATACGGTGCATTACAATCTTCATATTGTATGTCTTACTTTCTCTCACAGATCGGAGTTCATTAACAGACCTCAAGTAGAATATATTATACCTTTTATATCACGTAGTGCCTCTATCAAGGACACAAGGTCATACTCAACAAGGTCATACTCAATGCACTTAAATTATTCATGCTCACAGCATAATCACACTTGTAATATCACTATCACGAATTGACCTCCTGGATTCTCAATTCTCCCGCAAAGGAGATTTTTGATAGCGTTGAGTATGTCAATGATTCTGTTGAGTTATGGAGGGAGATGGAAGACCGATACGATCAATCAAATGGAGCGAAGTTATATCAGATCCAAAAGGAGATCAATGACCTTGTTCAGGGATCATTGGATATTACTGCCTACTATACACAAATGAAGAGACCGTGGAAAAAATTAAGCACTCTGGGTGATAAATCTCAGGGCAGCTGCATTTGCACATGTGGATCAAAACAGACAATGCACAAGGCAGAACAAGTGACGCCTCATTTAATTTTTGATGGGTCTAAATGAGGTCTATACAATAGTGAGTGGAAGCATCTTGATGATGAAACCCTACCATCTTTGGCACAAGCTTTTTCCCTCCTAATACAGGAAGAGAAACAAAGGGAGTTCAAGCCAAGTAGTCAACTGAACCTCGAATCTACTTCATTACATATGAATGCTAAACATACACAACACCAAAGTCCATTTAGAGATAGGAATTTCAAGACCCATTATACTCCGAACAATAGAGGCCGCCCATTCTGTGACTATTGCAAGAGACCGGGTCATACAAAGAAAAAATATTACAAGTTACATGGCTATCCCCAAGGAAATTCATACAACAATAAAAATCCTAATCGAGCCAATACTTAGCAGTTCAATCAAAATAACAATTCAAACAAGACTCGGGGTCACAGATTCAAATAAGGAAAAGGAGTTGTGGCAAATGTACATGGAGTTCCAACTGATGTGTTTCACGAGAGGGAAGATGATTCAGTAGCACATGAAGAGAATCTAAATGTCAACCTAACAAAGGAACAGTATGGACAGATAATGAGTCTTCTGCAGAAATTTCAAACAAGTAGTATAGGAGCATCATCTAACAATGCCAACATCACCAATATTGCTGCCAACTTCGCAGGTATTGTGGTCTGTACTTCTTCTATTGATTTTGGAAAAGCATCATGCAAATGTTTTGAAACAAAGTCTGACATTTGGATTATAGATTCAGGAGCATCTAACCACATGACCTTTAATAAAACTGCACTTAGTAACATCACTACTCTACCATATCCCTTAATTAGCCTACCAAATGGATATAGGGTGAAGGCACTTGAATTCGGAGATGTGATACTTAGTTCTAATATCATCCTACACAAAGTCATCTATGTCCTTCTTTCAAGTATAACCTAATAACTGTCCACTCTCCTGCAGTACATCTTAAATGTATTGTACTCTTCACTAATGTACTGTGTCTGTTATAGGCCCCTTCGGTGAAAAGGTCTCAAGTGATTGGTAGTAGCTGAGAGGGACTATACTATATATGTTCCAGATGTCTAAAGGGTAAAATTACTTTCTCAAATCTTGATGTATCTGGTTCTTGTTGCAACTGTTTTTCCACTACTAGATAGTGGAGACTTCAGAAGTCCTACTCATTCATATCATCTTTCATCAAACGTAAATACATTCACCCCCAATAATAAGAATGAGTCCTCAATTTTGTTTGATAAGTATGTTGTAAATCTCTTGTGGCACTATAGGCTTGGTCATGTTCCCTTTGTCAAAATGAAAGGGATATCTTCGATACATGTACCTTTTCATCCACACAACCATTTGTTTGTTCAATCTGCCCCATGGCCAGACAAGCTAGACTTTCTTTCCCACAAAAAATAGTACTTCCACCAAATCATTTGAGTTAATACATGTTGACATATGGGGTCCTTATCATGTCAACGCCTATGATAATTACAAGTATTTCCTCATACTAGTGGATGACTTCAGTAGGTCCACTTGGACACATTTGCTGAGTTGAAAGATCAATGCTCTCCAAGACCTTAAAGCCTTTATAACCATGATTGAAATTCAATTTAACACATCTATTAAGACCATCAGATCAGATAATGGGCTGGAGTTCACCAGTCATGAAGCTACCACATTCTACCAATCCAAAGGGATTATTCATCAGAAATCTTGTCCCTACGCACCTCAACAAAATGGGGTAGTGGAAAGAAAACACAAGTACCTCTTGGAAACTGCTAGGGCACTTATGTTTCAATCCAAATTACCAACCAAATTTGGGAGACATTATTTTGATAGTCACCTAGCTGATTAACAGATTGCCTACCACATACCTAAATAACAGATGTCCTTTTGAGCTTTTGTATAATAAGAAACCCAACTATTCTCATTTAAGAAGATTTGGTTGCCTTTGTTATCCCACTACACCTAAGGTGCATAAGGACAAATTTGAGCCCAGAACAACTCCCCATGTGTTCATAGGATATCTGTCACGACCCGAATTTCTCACCCTCAGGAGTAATGATGGCGCCTACTCGTAGAAGCTAGGCAAGCCACGAAATTATAATTTCTTAACTCTTTTATTTTAATCCTTTTTACAAATCATATTAATAGGTGATAAACGTTCAATTAACAGCGGAAAATAAAATTAAAGCGGAAGACATAGACAAAAGAAGCCAAACGATACGGAAATCAACATATGTCTCTACCCAAGAAATGGTGTCACAACACTCACGGACTGTTTATGATTACTATAAATAAGTGTTTGAAACAAAAGCGCATAGTTTGTCTCAAGTACAAATGATAACATAACATAAAAATTGATATAAGAGACGTCGGGCCTGCGGACGCCAGCAGAGCTACCTCGGAGTCTCGGTGGACTGAAGGTTGGATCACCTACTGCTGCTGACCAAGTGCTACTCTGGTATCTGCACGAAGTGTAGAGTGTAGTATCAGCACAACCGACCCCAAGTGCTGGTAAGTGCCTGACCTAATCCCGATGAGGTACTGACGAGGCTAGGAGTAGACTTCAGATAAACCTGTGCAGTTATATATATATGTATACAGCAGAAAGATAGACATAAATAAATAATTAAAACTGGGGAGGGAAAAACATGCTCGGGTAATAGCAGGTAAGATAAAATCTCAAGAGAATAATACGTAAATCAACAATTTAACTCTAACACGGATAAGGAGAAATAAAGGTAGATTTCACTTTCAGTACACATCTCGTTGCAGGCATGCAACCCGATCCTATTTCTCATAACTCATGGTAGGCGTACCACCCGCTACCATTTCACTATAACTTGTGGTAGGCATACCACCCGCTTCCATTTCATCAATAACTCATGGTAGGCGTACCACCTGCTCCCATTTCATTAATAACTTGTGGTAGGCATACCACCCGCTCCCATTTCAACGATAACTTATGGTAGGCGTACCACCCGCTCCCATATCATCAATAACTTGTGGTAGGTGTACCACCCGCTCCCATTTCATCAATAACTTGTGGTGGGCGTACCATCCGCTCCCATTTCAATCAAACACAATATCACAACAACAAAAATCCCGGCAAGGGAATAAAAGCAACATAATAATTACCCGGCAAGGGAACAACAATATCAAATCAACCATCCCGGCAAGGAAGAATCAGCTATAACCAATCCTAGCTCAACTCCTACTCAGTTCAATCAGTACCAAAATTAAATCATAAATAAAATCCACGAGGATAAGCCAAATCTTTACTAAATACCACGAATCATCAATTAGAGCATCTGTAGTGACATTTAATAACACAATATCTGTCAATTTAAGACTCACGGTCATGCTCGACACCAACGTATAGATACTCCTTACCATGCCTAGACGTCGTACTCAAAACGAAGTAATTAGCAAATAGGACACAACTCCTAATCCCTCAAGCTAAGATTAGACTGGACACTTACCTCGATGCCTTGGACACAACTCAAGTCTCAATTGTATCTTTACCCCTTGATTCCGCCACCAATCCGCTCGAATCTAGTCACAAGTTAATTAATTACATCAATAAATACTAAATGAATTAACCCCAATGCATGAAAATGAGTTTTCCAAAGTTTTACCCCAAAAGTCAAAAATCGCCCCCGGGCCCACGTGGTCAAAACCCAAGATTCGAACCAAAACCCGATTACCCATTCCTCCACGAGCTCAAATATATAATTTTTTTTAAATTGGACCTCAAATTGAGTTCCAAATCCCCAATGTTTAAAAACCCTAGGTTCTACCCAAAACATCCAAATTCCCCCATGAAAATATTTGATTTTAAGACATCATGTTAAAAGATGATAAGAACTGAAGAAAGTTGGTTAAAAATGACTTACAATTGATTTGGAGGAGAAAGAATTCCTGAAAAATCGCCTAAGTGTGTTTGGGTTTGAGAAAATATGAAAAATGGGGTTTAAAATCGGCTAAGTCTAAAATTGCAGGTCTCAGATGTGGTAATTGCGAACAAGGGTTCGCAATTGCGAAACCCGACCTCTGCAAATGTGGGAAATGCGAAATAGGGTTCGCATTTGCAAACCTTCAGAAATCCCAAAGTTTCGCATTTGCGAAACAATAGTCGCATTTGCGACTTCGCATTTGCTAAGAAGAGATCGCATTTGCGATCACAGAGATTTTGGCGGGCATTGCATTTACGAAGAAGGCTTCCCAGGCAAACTCTCACATTTGCGAGACTGGTTCATCAATGTAAAGCCTGCATATCAGAACACACCAGCTATTTTTTCGAAGTTCAAAATGCACCCGTGGCCTATCCAAAACTCACCCGAGCCCTCGGGGCTCCAAACCAAATATACATACAACCTCAAAATCATCCTACGGACTTATTCGTGTGATCAAATCGTCAAAATAACACCATAAACATCGAATTAAACCTCAAAATCCATGAATTCTTTCAAACTTCTTAAAATATCAAAATTTCCAATTCAGGTCTGAATCACATCAAACGACGTCCGTTTTTCACCAAATTTTACAGAAACATCTTAAATCATATATAAGACCTGTACCGTGCACCGGAACTAAAATACGGGCCCGATACTAACATGTTCTAATCAAATTGCATTTCCAATTTCCTTAAACAATTTCTTTCAAAAATTCCTTTCTCGGGCTTGGGAGCTCGGAATTCGATTTCGGGCATACGCCCAAGTCTCATTTTTTCGTACGGACCCTCCGGGACCGTCAAATCATGGGTCAGGATCTGTTTACCCAAAATGTTGACCGAAGTCAAAATAACTCATTTTAACGAAATTTTACCATTTTACACAGATTTTCATATTTAAGCTTTTCGGCTACGCGCCCAGACTATGCACGCAAATCAAGGTGACTCTAAATAAGGTTTTCAAGGCCTCTGAGTCATAGAATTTAATTTAAAACAAGTGATTACATTTTGGGTCATCACACCCTCCACCTCTAAAAATCGTTCGTCCTCAAACGAACATCAGAAGGAAGTACCTGAGTCGGGAAAAAGATGGGGATAACGGCTCCGCATATTGGACTCGGACTCCCAGGTCGATACCTCAGGAGGCTGACCTCTCCACTGAACACGAACAGAAGGAAAACTCTTCGACCTCAACTGACGAACCTGCCGGTCTAGAATAGCTACCGGCTCCTCCTCATAAGACAAGTCCTTGTCCAACTGGACAGTGCTAAAATCTAACACGTGAGCTGGATCGCCGTGATACCTCTGAAGCATGGACACATGAAACACTGGATGCATGGCTGATAAGCTTGGTGGCAATGCAAGTCTATAAGCCATCTCTTCCACTCGATCAAGAATATCAAATGGACCAATGAATCTAGGGCTAAGCTTGCCCTTCTTCCCAAATCTCATCACACCCTTCATATGTGACACTTGGAGCAATACCCGCTCACCGACCATAAAAGACACATCTCGAACCTTGCGGTCCGCATAACACTTCTACCTGGACTGAGCTGTACAAAGCCTATCCTGAATAATCCTGACCTTGTCCAAGGCCTCCTGAACCAGATCCGTACCCAACAGCCGAGCCTCTCCCGGCTCAAACCATCCTACCGGAGACCGACACCGCCTACCATATAAAGCCTCACAAGGAGCCATCTGGATGCTCGACTAGTAGCTGTTGTTGTAGGCAAATTCTGCTAAAGGCTAAAATTGATCCCACGAGCCTCCAAAGTCAACGACACAAGCTCGGAGCATATCCTCCAAAATCTGAATAGTCCGCTCAGACTGCCCGTCAGTATGGGGATGAAACGTTGTGCTCAACTCAACCCGTGTGCCCAACTCTCGCTGAACCTCTCTCTAAAAATGCGAGGTAAACTACGTACCCCGGTCCGAAATGATAGATATGGGCACACCATGAAGGCGAACAATCTCCCGAATATAGATCTCAGCCAACCTCTCAGATGAATAGGAGACTGCCACAGGAAGGAAATGTGCTGACTTGGTCAGCCTATCAACAATTACCCATACTGCGTCGAACTTCTTCCGAGTCAGCGAGAGTCCAGTGACGAATTCCATAGTGATCCGCTCCCACTTCCACTCGAGAAGCTCAATCCTCTGAAATAAACCAACAGGCCTCTAATGCTCATACTTAACCTCCTGACAATTCAAATAACGAGCCACATATGCTACGATCTTCATTCTCCGCCACCAATAATGCTGCCGCAAATCCTGATTCATCTTTACGGCACCCGGATGAATAGACTAACAGGACCTATGGGCCTCCTCTAAAATCAACTCTCGGAGTCCATCCACATTAGGCACACAAACTCGACCCTGCAATCTCAAAACTCCATCATCGTCTAAGGTAACCTGCCTGGTACCTCTGTGATGCACTGTGGCTCGAAGGACACACAAATGGGGGTCATCATAATGCCAATCATGGATATGCTGCAATAATGAAGAACGAGCGACCGTGCAATCTAACACACGACTGGGCTCAGAAACATCCAGTCTCACGAACTGATTGGCTAAAGCCTGAACATCCAAAGCAAGCGGTCTCTTACCGGCCGGAATATAAGCCAGACTGCACATACTGTCTGACTTTCTACTCAAAGAATCGGCTACCACATTGGCCTTTCCCGGATGATATAGAATGGTGATATCATAAACTTTCAACAACTCCAACCACCTTCTCTACCTCAAATTCAACTCCTTTTTCTTGAACAAATACTGAAGACTCTTGTGATCCGTGAACACCTCGCATGCCACGCCATACTGATAATGCCTCCAAATCTTCAATGCATGAACTATGGCTGCCAACTCCAAATCATGAACTGGATAGTTCTTTTCGTGAATCTTCAACTGCCGCAAAGCATAGGCAATGACCTTGCCATCCTGCATCAACACTACACCAAGCCCAATTCTGGAAGCATCACAATAAACTGTATAAGGCCCTGAACCTGTGGGCAAAACCAACACCAATGCCGTAGTCAGAGCTGTCTTGAGCTTTTGAAAGCTTGCCTCACACTCATCCGGCCATCTGAACTGGGCACCCTTCTGGGTCAACCTGGTCATCGGGGCTGCAATAGATGAAAACCCATCCATGAACCGACGATAGTAGCCTGCCAATTCAAAGAAACTCCGAATCTCTGTAGTTGATGCTGGTCTAGGCCAGTTTTTGACTGGCTCAATCTTTTTTGGATCAACCTGAATACCCTATGTTGACACAACATGACCCAGAAATGCAACTGAACTCAACCAGAACTCACACTTCGAGAACTTTTCATATAACTGACTATCCCTTAGACTCTGAAGAACCACTCTAAGGTGCTGCTCGTGCTCCTCTTGGCTGCGGGAATATATCAATATATCATCAATGAAGACTATCACGAACGAATCCAAATAAAGCCTGAACACTCGGTTCATCAAATCCATAAAAGCTACTGGGGCATTTGTCAACCCAAATGACATAACCAAGAACTCATAATGCCCGTACCGAGTGCGAAAAGTTATCTTAGGGACATCGGATGCCCTAATCCTCAACTGATGGTAGCCAGATCTCAAGTCAATCTTGGAAAATACCTTGGCACCCTGAAGTTGATCGAACAAATCATCAATACTCGACAGCGGGTACTTATTCTTGACTGTTACCTTGTTCAATTGCCATTAATCAATACACATTCTCATCGACTCATCCTTCTTCTTAACAAACAATATCGGCGCACCCCAAGGTGAGACACTGGGTCTAATGAAACCCTTCTCAAGCAAATCTTGCAACTGTTCCTTTAACTTTTTCAACTCAGGCGGGGCCATACGATATGGTGGGATAAAAATGGGTTGAGTGCCCGGAGCCAAATCAATGTAAAAGTCAATATCCCTATCGGGTGGCATACCCAGCAGGTCTGAAGGGAAAACCTCGGGAAACTCACGAACAACGGGTACTGAATCAACATGAGGGACCTCAGCACTAGAATCGCGAACATACGCCAAATAGGCCAAACACCACTTCTCGACCATACGCCGAGCCTTTACATACGAGATAACACTACGGGTAGAATAACCAGGAGTCTCTCTCCACTACAAATGAGGCATGCTTGGTAAAGCTAAGGTCACAGTCTTGGCATGACAATCCAAGATAGCATGGTAAGGTGATAACCAGTCCATCCCCAATATAATATCGAAGTCAACCATGTCTAAAAGCAACAAATCTACACGAGTCTCAAGACCCCCAATCACCACAATACAAGAACGATAGACCCGATCGGCCATAATAGAATCACCCACCAGTGTAGACACATAAATAGGAACACTCAATGAATCACTAGGCATGACCAGGTACGGTGCAAAATAAGATGACACATACGAATACATAGACCCTGGATCAAATAACACTAAAGCATCTCTATCACAAACCAGAATCGTACCTGTAATAACTGCATCTGAAGCCTCAGCCTCAACCTCGAGCCTGGCCTGAAGAGCATAACATCAGGGATGGGGCCCACCACCCTGAACCACATCTCTGGGTCAGTCTGCTGCTGGCTGGCCTCCACCTCTAGCGACCTGAACTCTACCTCTAATACATCTACCTCTACCTCTACCTCTAGCACCTCTACCCACACCCCTAGCTGGTTGGGCGGGCTGTGGAACTGCTGGTGCCTGAACTATGGCACGGGAACTCTGATGTTGAGAGCCACCTGGTGCACGAGGGCAATACCTAGCAATGTGCCTCGTGTCTCCACAAGTAAAATAAGCCCTCGGCTACTGGGGCTAACGACCCTGGAAACTCTGAAGTGGTGGTGCACTGATAGGAGCTGGTGGTGCACTGAAGGACTGCTGATCAGAATACTGCATCTGAGGACCACGGCTACCTGAAGCACTGTGAGAAACCTAAAGAGCTGACTAAAAGGGCCTAGGAGGATGGCCTTTACCATATGAATCTCTGCCTCCAGACGAGGTACCACTGAATCTGCCTGAATGACGGGGCCTCTTATCTACCCCATGACCACCTCCATGTAATAATACTCTCAA
The DNA here is from genome assembly GCA_026770625.1 of Nicotiana glauca. Classification (NCBI taxonomy): domain Eukaryota; kingdom Viridiplantae; phylum Streptophyta; class Magnoliopsida; order Solanales; family Solanaceae; genus Nicotiana; species Nicotiana glauca. The sequence continues at coordinate 66,714 of MU746907.1, forward strand.
TCCTCCGGGCCACATTGGCCACCTCCTAGAAGGATATCTCACCCCTAGTCTCTCTATCCATCTGGAGACGAATCGACTGAATGAGTCCATCAATAAACCGTCTCACTCTCTCCCTCTCAATAGGATGTATAACAAGGGCATGGCGAGCCAAATCTATGAATCTGGTCTCGTACTGGGTGACAGTCATGAATCCCTGCTGAAGACGCTCGAACTGCCTCTGGTAGGCCTCTCGCTGGGTAATAGGGAGAAACTTCTCCACAAATAGCTGTGTGAACTTCTCCCAGGTTAAGGATAGTGATCCTACCAGTCTAGCTAAGCAATAATCCCTCCACCAAGTCTTGGTGGAACCAGACAAGCAAAATATAGCAAAATTAACCCCATTGGTTTCAACAATCCCCATGTTCCGAAGAATCTCGTGATAATTGTCCAGATAATCCTGGGAATCCTCAGTAGATGTACCGCTGAAGGTAGTAGTGAAGAGCTTGGTGAACCTGTCCAATCTCCAGAAAGCATCGGTGGACATGGTTGCACCGTCGCCGGTCTGAGCTACCATACCCGGCTGTACCGCTCCAACTGGCTGGGCCGCTGGAGTCTGAATCTGAGAAGCTACCTACTCTGGAGTGCGAGTAGCAGGAGTCTGGGCTCCTCCTCCAGCCTGAGAGACGGTTGGTGCTAGAGGAAGTAAACTTGCCCTGGTGACACTCTCCATAAGGCCCACTAGACGGACCAGACAATCCTAACGAACTGGGGTGGCAATAAACCCCTCTGGGACCTGAGCTGGGCCCATCGGAACTGCTAGGGTAGGAACCTCGTCATAAAATCAACCTGAGGCTCCGTTACGAGTGCTGCTACCCTGGGCTGAGCTCTGCCCCTGCCTCGGCCTCTAGCACGGCCTCGGCCTCTGCCTCGCCCTCTGCCCCTCGTGAGATCTATTGAGGGCTTGGACTGCTGATAGGTAGATGAGGAAGTGTGTGTTCTCGCCATCTACGAAAGAACAGAGTAGAAATTCAATTAGCATTGAGGAACAAAACCGCACAACAAGAAAGAATAAATGTGAAGTTTTCCTAACTCTGTAGCCTCTAGGGAGATAAATACAGACGTCTCCATACCAATCCCTCAGACTCTACTAAACTTGTTCGTGAATTGTGAGACCTTTGTAACCTAGAGCTCTGATACCAACTTGTCACGATCCGGATTTCTCACCTTCGGGAATCGTGATAGCGCCTACTCGTAGAAGCTAGGCAAGCCACGAAATTGTAATTTCTTAACTCTTTTATTTTAATCCTTTTTACAAATCATATTAACAGGTGATAAACATTCAATTATCAGCGGAAAATGAAATTAAAGCAGAAGACTTAGACAAAATAAGCCAAATGATACGGAAATTAACATATGCCTCTACCCAAGAACTGGTGTCATAACACTCACGGACTATCTATAATTACTACAAATGAGTGTTTGAAAGAAAATAGCATAGTTTGTCTCGAGTACAAATGATAACATAATATAAAAACTGATAGAAGAGACGCCAGGCCTGCGGACGCCAGCAGGACTACCTCGGAGTCTCGGTGGACTGAAGGCTGTCTCTCTTACTGCTGCTGACCAAGTGCTACTCCAGTATCTGCACGAAGTGCAGAGTGTAGTATCAGCATAACCGACCCCATGTGCTGGTAAGTGCCTGGTCTAACCCCAATGAGGTAGTGACGAGGCTAGGAGCACACTTCAGATAAACCTGTGTAGTTACATGTATGTATACAGTAGAAAGAAGACAGAAATAAATAATTAAAACTAGGGAGGGGAAAACATGCTCGCGGAATAGCAGGTAAGAAAAAATCTCAAGAGAATAATAAGGAAATCAACAATTTAGCTCTAACACGGATAAGGATAAATAAAGGCAGATTTCACTTTCAGTTCACATCTCGTTGCAGGCGTGCAACCCGATCTCATTTCTCAAAACTCGTGGTAGGCTTATCTCCCGCTCCCATTTTACTATAACTTGTGGTAGGCGTACCACCCTCTCTCTTTTCATCAATAACTCGTGGTAGGCGTACCACCCCCTCCCATTTCATCAATAACTTATGGTAGGCGTACCACCCGCTCCCATTTCATCGATAACTTGTGGTAGGCGTACCACCCGCTCCTATTTCATCGATAACTTGTGGTAGGCGTACCACCCGCTCCTATTTCATCAATAACTTGTGGTAGGTGTATCACCCGCTCCCATTTCATCAATAACTTGTGGTAGGCGTATCACCCGCTCCCATTTCAATCCAACACAATATCACAAAAAAAATGTCGGCAAGGGAACAAAAGTAACATAATAATTTTCCGACAAGGAAACAATAATATCAAATCAACCATCTTGACAAGGGAGAATCAGCTATAACCAATCCTAGCTCAACCCCTACTCAGTTCAATCAGTACCAAAATTAAATCATAAATAAAATCCACTGGGATAAGCCAAATCTTTACTAAATACCACGAATCATCAATTAGAGCATCCGTAGTGACATTTAAGAACACAATATCTGCCAATTTAAGACTCACGGTCATGATCAACACCAACGTATAGATACTCTTCACCATGCTTATACGTCGTACTCAACAAGAAGCAATTAGCAAATAGGACACAACTCGTAATCCCTCAAGCTAAGGTTAGACCGAACACTTACCTCGATGCCTTGAACACAACTCAAGTCTCAATTATAGCTTTACCACTTGATTCCACCACCAATCTGCTCGAATGTAGTCACAAGTTACTGAATTACATCAACAAATGCTAAATAAATTAACCCCAATGCATAAAAATGAGTTTTTCAAAGTTTTACCCCAAAAGTCAAAAATCGCCCCGGGCCCACGTGGTCAAAACCCGAGGTTCAAACCAAAACCCGATTACCCATTCCCCAATGGGATCAAATATATAATTTATTTTGAAATCGGACCTCAAATTGAGGTCCAAATCCCCAATTTTTGAAAAACTTAGGTTCTACCCAAAATACCCAAATTCCCCTATGAAAATCCTTTATTTTAAGTCTAAATCATGTTAAAAGATGATAAGAATTGAAGAAAGTTGGTTAAAAATGACTTACAATTGATTTGGAGGAGAAAGAATTCTTGAAAAATCGCCTAAGTGTGTTTGGATTTGAGAAAATATGAAAAATAAGGTTTAAAATCGGCTAAGTGTAAAATTGCAGGTCTCAGATGTGAGAATTGCGAAATGGAGTTCGCAATTGCGAATCCCGACCTCTGCAGATGTGGGAAATGCGAAACAAGGGTTCGCATTTGCGAACCCTTCAGAAATCTCAAAGTTTCGCATTTGCGAAACAATAGTCGTTTTTGCGACTTCACATTTTCGAAGAAGAGAACGCATTTGCGATCACAGATGATTTTGGCGGGCATCGCATTTTCGACGGCTACTTCGCATTTGCGAAGAAGGCTGCCCAGGACAACTCTCACATTTGCGATGCATGGCTCGCATTTGCGAGATTGGCTTCGCAAATGCGAAGCCTGCAGATCAGAACACACCAGCTATTTTCTCAAAGTTCAAAATGTACCCGTGGCCTATCCAAAACTCACCTGAGCCTTCGGGGCTCCAAACCAAATATACACACAACCTCAAAAATATCCTACGGACTTATTCTTGCGATCAAATGGTCAAAAGAATACCATAAACATCGAATTAAACCTCAAAATCCATGAATTCATTTAAACTTCTTAAAACATCAAATTTTCCAATACAGGTCCGAATCACGTCAAACGGCGTTCATTTTTCACCAAATTTTACAGAAATATCTTAAATCATATATAAAACCTGTACCGGGTACCGGAACCAAAATACGAGCCTGATACTAACATGTTCTAATCAAATTTCATTTCCAATTTCCTTAAACTATTTCATAAAATAATGTTTTTCAAAAATTCATTTCTCGGGCTTGGGACCTCGGAATTCGATTCCGGGCATATGCCCAAGTCTCATATTTTCCTACGGACCCTCCGGGACTGTTAAATCATGATTCCGGGTCGGTTTACCCAAACATTGACCGAAGTCAAAATAACTCATTTTATAATAAATTTTACCATTTTTCACAGATTTTCATATTTAAGCTTTCCGGCTACAAGCCCGTACAGCGCACCCAAATCGAGGTGACTCTAAATGAGATTTTTAGAATTTCTGAGTCATAGAATTTAATTTAAAACAAGTGATGACCGTTTGGGTCATCACAATATCATTTTTGGGCAAAGGGGTACAAAGTACTAAGCCTAGCCTCTAAAAAAATTCTCTTTTCTAGAGATGTCACATTTCATGAAAATATTTTCCCTTTTACCTTGAGTTCTAAGAATGTTTCCCCATACAATATTTTTAAGTCAATCACATTCGCTTCATGTGTTGAGAATGAAGATCCCATTCCTGATAGTCAAAATATTTCCAAAGCAAATTATCTACGTCCTTCTTTGGATTATCAATTTTCTTCCTACAAATAATCGTTTATAATTTCTTTTGTTATAGGCTATTAATTTTCGAATCTTTAAAACAGTTATAAAATCTAATTAGTGAAATTACCTACAAATTGGTAATGAATTTACAATTGCATCACATAATCTATATATTATTAAAAGAAGAAGAAAAAACCTCCACGTTAAACCAAGTGACAGTCTCACAATAGATCATTTGGTAATTTAGGACAAAGTTAGTTATCTTAGATAATAGTTAGTAGTAATTTTTTTGTATTTAATTTTTTTTTAAATTATGCATTATGTGATGTTAATAATTAGTTACTCTTTTTGAATTTAAATTTAAACATGCTTAACTTTTTTTTTTTTTCGACAACAAGAAATTTTATATATCTAATTTCCATTTTACGCTTAATGCCATCTTTCAAGTTTGACACTCAGAATCATCTTGTTATAACTACCATGGCTACATAATTTCATGCGACGATGTTCTTCTACCGATAAGAAATTCAACTATTATGCCAATAAAGACATTACTGCAAAGATAGAGGAAGGAGATGAGGCTTCTGGTATTCCTTTAGAAATGCAAGATAAATCTTCTACTAATATAGAGGAATTGTGTGATAGATTTAAAGATGAAATTATTGAGTAATATTATCATATGTGAGTGACTTTGCTTATTATTTGTGGAATAGACTTCTAATTCATACTGAACGATGACAATAAGTAATTATACTAAGTAATATCATATGCTTTGCTATAACTATATATGTTATATTGATTTAAATCTTTAATATGTACGCTTACTTTATGTTTTATATTTAATTTAATAAAATAATAAAAGTCTCTTACGATAAATATTTAAGTATATTTTTCTCTTTAAAATAATTAGAAGACCTTGGTATTATCCTTTTGACACTCAAAAGCATTTTTAAGAAAGATTGACCAAACACGATTTGTTTATTAAATGTTGCAAAAAGTACTTCTTAAATGAATTAGCAAAATACAAATTATTTTTTTTCAAAAGTGCTTTTGAAAAATACACTTCTAAAAAAAGTAATTTTCAAAATAAGTAGTTTTTGACAGGTTGGCCAAACGAGCTTTTAGTCTTCTGCCAAAGGAGAAAAATGCCTTGTCAAATGTCAATTAGCTTTCTCTCAATGCTTCTCCAAGCTGCAGTATCTAGAATTTAACAAGAGTTGCGAACAAGTTTAAGTTTTGTATATATACTCTGAATAACAAAAAACGCCGTATATGTCAAGGTGGCCGAGTTGGTCTAAGGCGCCAGTTTCAGGTACTGGTCCGAAAGGGCATGGGTTCAAATCCCATTCTTGACACAACTTTTTTTTTCTTTTTTGGTTGTTGTTTTTCTGAACATTATAAGCTTTTGGTGATAAGAGAACGTACAAGTTTTTGTGTTTATTTGATCAAATCAATCCTTTCTCGTTTAGATCAATTTTCGTTACAATTTATGGAGTACTATTAGCAAATTTACTGTTAAGTTAAAATCATCTCACCCAGAATCAAAACATAATACAATGCTTCTTTTTATTTTATCATAATAGGAATGACAATAATAGCCTGTTTGGCCAAGTTTCTCCTCAGTTAAAAGCATTAAAAAAAAAAACTTTTTTTTTTAAAAAAAAAAAAAGTACTTATTTTTTCATCTAAAAGTTGGAGTGTTTGGCCAAGCTTTTATAACGGAAAAAGTGTGTTTGAGTATAAGCAGATCCATAGTTAAAAGCATTATTTTTTAAAAAATAATTTTTAAGTTGAAGTGTTTGACCAAACTTTTAGAAAGAAAAAAAGTGTTTTTGAGTAAAGCTGAAACAGTTTTGGAGAAACAGAAAAAAGTAGCTTCTTTTGAAAAGCACTTTTGAAAAAAATACACTTAGAAGCATTTTTTAAAAGTCACTAATTACTTCTCAGAAGTGCTTTTTCAATTAATTAGCCAAACACGAACTGCTTCTCATCAAAAGTACTTTTGAGAAAAATACTTTTAAGAAAAAACACTTCTCAAAATAAGTTAATTTTTACAGCTTGGCCATCTCCATCCCTTGCCTCAATTTTCTCCTCCAAAATGGAGTAAAATTACTTCAACTTACTCCATTTTTTTACTCCAAATAAGAATATTCCATTTTATATTATTCTCTCTCTTCATTATTATATTATTATATTTTATACATTTTATTTTCTTATTTCTATTAAAGAAATTCTATCTTTTTTTTCTTTTTTTACATATTCATCACATATAGTTTAATATAAAATTAATTAGATCATAAATTTAAATAGTATCATTTGTAAGCAAATGTTATAGATTATCCATCGGACGATTGAGATTAGAATAAAATTCCTACTAAGTTATTATGCTATTTACCGTAGTTTCAACTTTTATATATTTTAATTTAATGTATTTTTATTTTTCATGTATTTCTAATTTAATATATATTTAATTTTTACTTTTCAATTTTAGCAACATCTAATATTTTATATTCTCACCTTTCAATTTTAACAACATCTAATATTTTATATTTGCACCATTCATTTTTTAAGATGATTATATTTTTTTTGTACAATTATAACTTATAATAAAATAACTTACAGTTTTACATAAAAATAATAAATGTGCGAAAATTAATTTTTCAAAATTATACGTCAAAGTTAAGATGTAAAATTACTATTATAAAGATATAAACATAATTAGGTATATATAAAGAAATAAATTAAAAGAGTTAAATAATAAGAATAATAATGAAGTAAGGATAAATAGTAATGGTGGAGATCAATTGTGTCACTCCAAATTTGGAATAGCATTACTCATCCCCTATTTTGGGGGCATAAATGAGGGAGCATTGGAGCCACGCTTTGGCAACAAAGGACTATATTTTGAAGAAATGGGGGAGGGTGGGAGATGGCCTAATGAGAGGAAAATGATGTTATCCATTATTTCATTTGTTATGTCTTTGTAAACATAACAACAACAACAACAACAACAACAACAACAACCCAGTATAATCTCACAAGTGAGGTCTGGGGAGGATAGGATGTACGCAGCCTTACCCCTACCCTGCAAGGGCTAAGAGACTGTTTCCGATAGACGTTCAGCTAAAGAAGGTAAAAGAAGCCCTGAGTCTTTTTAGTTGAATAAGCGTTTGTCACATCATAAGGCTTGTAGAATGTGGATAATAGTAAATTGGAGAACTTATTATGAAGAGAAACAACATAACCAAATGTTAAAATGAAGAAGAATGGATAGAGACACCAAAGTAATGATCAACAAACTTGATATTTTACCTTAATTGATTGATGTCATGATCCGGATTTTTCACCTTCGGGAGTTGTAATGGCGCCTACTCGTAGAAGCTAGGTAAGCCATAAAATTATAAATTCTTAACTCTTTTATTTTAATTCATTTTACAAATCATATTAACAGGTAATAACCGTTCAATTAACAGCGAAAAATGAAGTTAAAGCGGAAGACTTATACAAAATAAGCCAAACGATATGGAAATCAACATATGTCTCTACCCAAGAACTAGTGTCACAACACTCATGGACTGTCTATGATTACTACAAATAAGTGTTTGAAAGAAAAGAGCATAGTCTGTCTCGAGTACAAATGATAACAGAACATAAAAACTGATAGAAGAGACGTCGGGCCTGCGGACGCCAGCAGGGCTACCTCGGAGTCTCGGTGGACTCAAGGCTGGCTCCCCTACTGCTACTGACCAAGTGCTACTCCGATATCTGCACAAAGTGCAGAGTGTAATATCAGCACAACTGACCCCATGTGCTGGTAAGTGTGTGGCCTAACCCCGGCGAGGTAGTGACGAGGCTAGGACCAGACTTCAGATAAGCCTGTGCACTTATATATATGTATACAACAAAAAGATATACAAAACTAAACAATTAAAACTGGGGAGAGGAAATGTGATGACCCGACCCGTCGTCTCATGTGTTACTGCTCCGTTTTCTCCGTTTATTGCTTCTTCATGTTTCATTATCGGTATGTGGTGTGTGGGAGTTGATTTGGATTGGTTTTGATAAGAAATGAGACACTTAGTCTTTTTAAGGAAGGCTTAAGTTGGAAAAAGTCAACTGGACATTGACTTGTGAGTTAGAGGGCTCGAATGTCATTTCTGGTAATTCGGTTAGCTTCGGGAGGTGATTTTTGACTTAGAAGTGCGATCGGAATTGATTTTGGAGGCTCGGTGTAGAATTAGGCTTGAATTGGTGAAGTTTGAATTTTGGCGAATTCCGGTTGATAGGCGAGAATTTGATCCGAGGGTCGGAATGGAATTCCGAGAGATGCAGTAGCTTCGTTAGGTGATTTTGGATATGTCTGAAAATTTCCAGGTCATTCGGACATCGTTTGGTTGGGTTTTTGATCGAATGTGAGTCTCGGAAGTTTAAAGAAAACTTAGGCCTTGATTTAATGATAATTGAGTATCTTGATGTTAATGATAGTGTTTTTATGGATCGAGCAAGTTTGGATAATGTTTTAAGTCATGTTGGTGCTTTTGGTTGAGGTCCCGGGAGCCTCGGGTGTGTTTCGGATGCCCAACGGGTCATTTTTGAAAAAATTTGAACTGCTGGTTGCTGGTATCTGGTCTCCTCCTTCGCAAACGCAAGGAGAGTCTCGCGAACGCGAAGAGGAAAAATGGAAGGATATGACTTTGGCTTTCGCGAACGCGAGGGGGAAGTCGCGAACGCGTAGGAGTGGGTCCAGGAAGCTACGCGAACGCGACAGAGTAACCGCGAACGCGGCAGAGTAACCGCGAACGCGTAGAAGGAAATTGTTGGGCGGACAGAAGGGTTTATAAACATTTCATCCGCGAGCCAAGTTCATTTTTCTCCATTGTTAAGCAACCTTGGGAACTTTTGACGAGGGATTAAAAGGGTTTCGACTGGGAATCGATTGGAGGTAAGTTTTATGAGTTAAATACATGTCCTTGAAATCTCTGAAATTTGGGTAAAAATTGAAGAAACTAGGGCTTGGTTTTCGGAATGTAAAAATTGGAATTTGAAGGGACATTTGAACTCCGATTTTGATGAATTTTATATGTACGGACTCGTGGCGAGACGAGGAGTCCGGTAATGTGAATTTCGTAATTTTTTGAGAATTAGGCCCGGGACTCGGGTTTTGCTAGTTTCGAGATTTTTGATATTTTTCGATTGTTTTCGATTGGGCATTGTTCCAATAGCATATTGTAACGCATTCGCTCTAATTTTGGTTAGATTCGATGCGCGTGGAGGCCGAATTGAGGGGCAAAGGCATCGCGAGCTAGAGATTTCACTGGTTCGAGGTGAGTAATACTTGTAAATGATATCCTGAGGGTTTGAAACCCC
>MU746907.1:83586-111064 GCA_026770625.1 Nicotiana glauca
TGGCTGATATTGCGCTTGGGCTGTAGGAGCCCCTCCAGAGTCTGTACACACCCCCAGTGAGCGTCGTCGACGTTAAATAAATGGAGCGGGCTGCACGCCGCAACGGGTACTAGAGTGTACCGTCATATGCATTACATTGCATTCATACATTTGTGCACTATTTGTTGTTGTATTATTTCTTGAGATATTTATTTGTTGTTCTGATATTGTCTGATCACTTTCAAAGTGGATAAATTTGAGACAGTGGTAACAGTGACACTGTATGATGTAAATGGGTCAGGTAACAGTGGCTGACCAGAGATAAGAATACTGCCTGAAGGGCGAGTTATGAGCTCAGTTATGATACTTATTTGTGCCCGAGGGGCTGGCTTTTGTGCTGACTTGCACTACGTGTTTTTGCATTCATTTGCTTAACTATTGGAAAAAGATATTTTTAAAAGAAGTTTTAAACTGAGTCAAGATATTTTCTAAAGGATTTCTTCACGTTTTCCTTGTTTTCTCAAGGGTTACACTGTACTATATAGCATGTTGATTTGCTTTACGTGGTTTATTGCTGCTCAGTTATTATTTATTCTTATTACCACTGAGTTGGAAGTACTCACTTTACTCCCTACACCTTGCGTGCAGTTGCAAGTATTATTCACCCGATAACGGGTTATTAGCGGACCGAAGGCCTTACTAAGGTAGTTGAGCAAGGTGACCGCCAGCGTTCGCGACACCGCACTTTATCTTTAGTTTCCAGATTTTATTTTGTATATATATAATATTGGCCCTATGGTAGTGCTCGTACTTGTTAGATGCTCGTGACTTGTGACACTCCGGTCGGGTTGTGTGGGGTTGTAGTCCTGATTATTATTGTTGTTAAGCTGTATCACTTTGCTCATTTATGTTTAAATAATTTTAAAAGGAAGTAAATTGGGTTAGTTGGCTAGCCTTGACTTCACGAGAGGCGCCATCACGACCAGTGTGGGTTTGGGTCGTGACAGGAAAACATGCTTGGGGAATAGCAGGAAAGACATAATCTCAAGAGAATAATAAGAAAATCAACAATTTAACTCTAACACGACTAAGGAGAAATAAAGACAGATCTCACTTTCAGTACACACCTCGTTGTAGGCGTGCAACCCGATCCCAATTCTCATAACTCGTGGTAGGCGTACCACCTGCTCCCATTTCACTATAACTTGTGGTAGGCATACCACCCGCTCCCATTTCATCAATAACTTGTGGTAGGCGTACCACCCGCTCTCATTTCATCAATAACTTATGGTAGGCGTATCACCTGCTCCCATTTTAATCCAACACAATATCATAATAAAATCCCGACAAGGGAACAAAAGCAACATAATAATTTCCCGGCAAGGGAACAATAATATCTAATCAACCATCCCGGCAAGGGAGAATCAGCTATAACCAATCCTAGCTCAACTCCTACTCAGTTCAATCAGTACCAAAATTAAATCATAAATAAAATTCACGAGGATAAGCCAAATCTTTACTAAATACCACGAATCATCAATTAGAGCATCCGTAGTGACATATAATAACACAATATCTATCAATTTAAGACTCACGGTCATGCTCGACACCAATGTATATATACTCGTCACCATGCCTATACGTCGTACTCAACAAGAAGCAATTAGCAAATAGGACACAACTCCTAATCCCTCAAGCTAAGGTTATACCGGACACTTACCTCGATGCCTTGAACACAACTCAAGTCTCAATTATAGCTTTACCCCTTGATTCCACCACCAATCCGCTCAAATCTAGTCACAAGTTACTTAATTACATCAATAAATGCTAAATGAATCAACCCCAATGCATGAAAATGAGTTTTCCAAAGTTTTACCTAAAAAGTCAAAAATTGCCCCGGGCCCACATGGTCAAAACCCAAGGTTCGAACCAAAACCCGATTTCTCATTCCCCTACGAACTCAAATGTATAATTTCTTTTGAAATCGGACCTCAAATTGAGGTCCAAATCCCCAATTTTTGAAAAACCTAGGTTCTACCCAAAATATCCAAATTCCCCCATAAAAATCTTTGATTTTAAGTTGAAATCATGTTAAAAGATGTTAGTGATTGAAAAAAGTTAGTTAAAACTAACTTACAATTGATTTGGAGAAGAAGGAATTCTTGAAAAATCGCCTTAGTGTGTTTGTGTTTGAGAGGATATGAAAAATGGGGTTTAAAATCGGCTAAGTATAAAATTGCAGGTCTTAGATGTGGGAATTGTGAACAGGGGTTCGCAATTGCGAACCCTGACCTCTGCGGATGTGGGAAATGCGAAACAGGGTTCGCATTTTCGAACCATTTGAAATTCCCGAACTTTCGCAATTGCGATCAAAAACGCCGCACTTGCGATTGGACCTCCTTCGCATTTGCAAACCAATTGGTCGCATTTGCGATCAGCCCTGCCCAGTTCCCATTTTTGCATTTGCGATGCATGGCTCGAATTTACGAGCTCGCAGTTGCGAGACTGGCTTCGCTATTGCGAAGCCTGCAGATCAGAAATACCAGCTATTTTTCAAAGTTCAAAAATACACCAGTGGCCTATACAAAGCTCACCTGAGCCCTCGGGGCTCCAAACCAAATATACACACAACCTCAAAAATATCCTACGGACTTATCTGTGCGATCAAAACGCCAAAATAATATCATATACATCGAATCAAACCTCAAAATCCATGAATTCTTTCAAACTTCTTAGAACATCAAAATTTTCATTTAAAGTCCGAATCACATCAAACGACATCCGTTTTCAACAAAATTTTATATAAATAACTTAAACCATATATAAGATCTGTGCCGGGCTCCGGAACCAAAATACTATCCCGATACCATCGTGTTCTAATCAGATTTCATTTTAAATTTGCTTAAATAGTTTTAGAAAATAATTTTACATAAAAATTCATTTGTCGGCCTTGGGATCTCGGAATTCGATTCCTGGCATACGCCCAAGTCCCGTATTTTACTACAGACCCTCTAGGACAGTCAAATTACGGATCCGAATCCGGGTCTGGGTCCGGGTCCGGGTCCGGGTCCGTTTACCCAAAACGTTGATCGAAGTCAAATTGATTCATTTTATTACCAAACATTTTTCATTTTTCAAAGATTTTCATATTTAAACTTTTCCGGCTATGCTCTCGTACTAATAACTTCATGGACAAGGATAAAGCTGTAGAAGCACCAAGAAAGCCATTCACAAGGTCTCAAGCTAAGGAGAAGCAAGACAAGGTTGTTGGGCTTCAATGGGAGATCAAGAAGGCGCTAATAGTGGAACAAGATCTACAAAATTATGGAGAGGATTTAGCTAAGTGCTACACTCATTTCATGGTCCAAGTCCAAGTCCAAGAGGAGGTTGATTAGGGTCCAAGTACCAGCCAAGGAGGGCGTAAATTACGCGCCTAAATCAACTCGCAAAGGAGTCAACTTGGCGCCCAAGTTTCCTTTTTTTTTTTTAGGACATAGTTGATTCTTTCCTAGGTAGTTAAGATTTTGTTTTTCTTTTCCTAAAATTATTGGAATTACTTTCCAAGATTGACTTGGTTTTTGTTTCCTAGAGTTTTACCTTTTCCTATGGTAGTTGGACTTGTTGTCCAAAGTAGTTTAGGACTTTATTTCCTTCTTTTTTTAGGTAGAATTTCGTGACCCCTTCCCTATATAAAGGGGTATCTTCTTTGCTTTTAGATTCAGATTATTATCAATAAAAATTGTGAGATTTTCTTGCACTCTTGTGTGTGGCTACTCTTGGATTTATTCTTCAACCTTCAAGACTCAACTTAAGATGGTAAGATTAAACTCTTTCAAAATCTTAGATCACTTCTAGGTATTCAAGAAAGGTGATAAGTTTAGGCTTATTGTTGTTCTTGTTATTCTAAAGGGTTGGGTTTCACAATCTATCTCTTGTTTTTAATCTTCTATCAAAGGCGATTAGTTCTTTGTTAGCTAATTGTTGTTGTTAGGATTCAACTTCAAGAATAGACTTCTTGAATTCAAGAAACTCTTTTTTGAATTCAATCTATCTTTTATTTTCCGTCCTTTTTTTTTTGTTTATTTATTTTCTTTTAGCTTCCGCACGTTTCCTGATTTTCTTATTTTTTCTTTAGTAATTCTTGAATCCCCTATCGTGTTGTTATCAAATGGAGTCAACTTGGCGCCCAAGTTTCCTTATTTTGTTAGGACATAGTTGATGCTTTCATAGGTAGTAAAGATTTTGTTTTTCGTTTCCTAAGATTATTGGAATTACTTTCCAAGATTGACTTGATTTTTGTTTCCTAGAGTTTTACCTTTTCCTATGGTAGTTGGACTTGTTGTCCAAAGTAGTTTAGTACTTTATTTCCTTATTTTTTTAGGTAGAATTTCGTAACCCCTTCCCTATATAAAGGGGTATCTTCTTTGCTTTTAGATTCACATTATTGTCAATAAAAATTGTGAGATTTTTTTGCACTCTTGTGTGTGCCTACTCTTAGATTTATTCTTCAACTTTCAAGACTTAACTTAAGGTGGTAAGATTAAACTATTTCGAAATTTTAGATCACTTCTAGGTATTCAAGAAAGGTGATAAGTTTAGGCTTATTGTTGTTCTTGTTATTCTAAAGGGTCGAGTTTCACAATCTATCTCTTGTTTTTAATTCTCTACCAAAGGCGATTAGTTCTTTGTTAGCTAATTGTTGTTGTTAGGATTCAACTTCAAGAATAGACTTCTTGAATTCAAGAAACTCTTTCTTGAATTCAATCTATCTTTAATTTTCCGTCCCTTTTTTTGTTTGTTTATTTATTTTCTTTTAGCTTCCGCACGTTTCTTAATTTTTTTATTTTTTCTTTAGTAATTCTTGAATTTCCTATAGTGTTGTTATCAAGTGGTATCAAAGCATAAGGCCAATCAAGATTTCAATCTTGATAATCTTGGGAGGTTCTTGAGCAAAAAATAAAAAAAAAATGAAAAATTAGCCCAAAAAAAAAGTGTTATTGCTCATTATTATTTTTAGAAGAGGGAAACCTTGTTCTTGAATATTAAGGAAACTTCTTTCCTTATTCTTATGGGTTTTGGGTTTCATAAAATTCTTTCCTTTTTTCTTTCTACTAACTAATTCCTATTTTTTCTAGGTTTGGTCATTCATTTTTCTTTCTTTTTCTAACTCCATACTCTTATCACTAGGGGTTGTGACTAGTAAGGTTTATTAATAAATCTAAAAATTAACAACCAAGAGTTGCATTGAGGGGAAAAGGTAAGAGAGGTAAGAACGTCAGAGGGAAGAGCCAAAGTGAGAGATATATATTATTTTGTTCAGGATGTCTCGTACAGGTAGTGATGATGAACAAAGAATTCTTCAAGAAGCCGAAATCAAAAGAAGGAATGATTTCACCTTGCAAGCTATGCACCAACAATTTGAAAGGTGAAATTTACAATTCCAAGAGATGAGGGACACCATTGCTGAGCAAAATATTACAATAGCTGAACTTAGGAGGGGAAATAATGCTAGACCCCAAGCTAAGAGAAATGTACCCACCCCCATTGTAAATAAAGAAAACCCAATCGATGATTTTAATGATGATATTGATTTTGATAGGGTAGGAAGATATTTCCTTCAAAAAGGAAGACAAAATTGCACCCTAGAGGAGATGGAACATTTAAAGTACTTGAAAGGATTGGAGATAATGCTTACAAATTGGATCTTCCAGGTGAGTTTCAAGTAAGTGCTACTTTCAATGTTGCTGACTTATCCTTTTTTCATGTAGGTTCAAATTCGAGGACGAATTCTTTTCAAGAGGAGGGGAATGATAGCTTCATGGACAAGGATAAAGCTGTAGAAGCACCATGAAAGTCATTCATAAAGTCTCAAGCTAAGGAGAAGCAAGACAAGGTTGTTGGGCTTCAATAGGAGATCAAGAAGGCGCTACGGTGGAACAAGATCTACAAAATTATGGAGAGGATTTAGCTAAGTGCTACACTCATTTCATGGTCCAAGTCCAAGTCCAAGAGTAGGTTGATTGGGGTCCAAGCACCAGCCAAGAAGTGCCTAAATTACGCGCCTAAATCAACTCGCAAAGGAGTCAACGTGGCGCCCAAGTTTCCTTATTTTGTTAGGACATAGTTGATGCTTTCCTAGGTAGTTAAGATTTTGTTTTTCTTTTCCTAAGATTATTGGAATTACTTTCCAAGATTGACTTGGTTTTTGTTTCCTAGAGTTTTACCTTTTCCTATGGTAGTTGGACTTGTTGTCCAAAGTAGTTTAGGACTTTATTTCCTTATTTTTTTAGGTAGAATTTCGTGACCCCTTCCCTATATAAAGGGGGTATCTTCTTTGCTTTTAGATTCAGATTATTATCAATAGTTGTGAGATTTTCCTACACACTTGTGTGTGGCTACTCTTGGATTTATTCTTCAACCTTCAAGACTCAACTTAAGGTGGTAAGATTAAACTCTTTCGAAATCTTAGATCACTTCTAGGTATTCAAGAAAGGTGATAAGTTTAGGCTTATTGTTGTTCTTGTTATTCTAAAGGGTCGGGTTTCACAATCTATCTCTTATTTTTAATCCTCTACCAAAGGCGATTAGTTCTTTGTTAGCTAATTATTGTTGTTAGGATTCAAATTCAAGAATCGACTTCTTGAATTCAATCTATCTTTAATTTTCCGTCCTTTTTTTTGTTTATTTATTTTCTTTTAGCTTCTGCACGTTTCTTGATTTTCTTGTTTTTTTTAAGTAATTTTGAATCTACTATCGTGTTGTTATCACGGACTGTGCATGCAAATCGAGGTGACTCTAAACGAGATTTTCAAGACCTCGAAGTCATGAATTTTTATTAAATGCAAGTGATGACCCTTTTGGGCCATCACAATTAATGTACTACACTAGATTTCTTTCTCAGTAGTGTAATTTACAGGAATCCTACACACTCATTAAATTACGTGTTTATAGATTCTTAGCCTTTTCGAATATTCTTTAGTCAGAAATTCGTGTTCAGAAGCTATTATATTCTTTAGTCAAATATTCTCCAACACTGCCAAGACAAAACTCAGCAATGAGAGCACTTTTTGCTAAATTACTGCGATTTCAATTATGCATGTCCCCTTTGTCTCTAGCACCATTTCTGCAGCAATAAAAAGGCTATAAGCTAAAATACAGACAGTGATGGAATTAACTACTACTATAAATGATTCTCCTCCAAACAGAAAATGGGTGACAAAATGAGTGGATATTCCTCTGCCGAAAGCGAGGGGGAAATGATTTTCTAATGTGGAAAAATGACAATTATACTTGATTTGGACAACATTATGTTTCAGCTTGAGAAGCATTCAACAATTAATCATGTAGGCTTTGTTCGATCCCAATTTTCCGGCCACAATTACCATAAACAATCTATTAAGGAAAATAGATAACTTCCTTTTCTGTTGTATCAATCCCTTGTCTATAGGGATTTGATTCTTTCCTTTTCTATTGTAATAATCCCTTGATTACAGGGATTTGATTTCATTTATTCTTGGCAAGTCATAGGTTGTAATCTGTATATATTTTGCCAATATCAATCAAAGGTAAACAGAATCAATTACTATCAATTGCTAATCTCTTTATGGTATCTGAGCCTCCAAAGGTTTAAACACCATTTTTTTTCGATCCTAACCATCGCCCCTCAATCATCTTCTTCCTCCTCTTCCTCTTCTTCCTCTCTAATGCCTTTGTCCCTTCCTTCAGTTCATAATCAAGTAACAATCAAGCTCACTTCCTCCAATTATATTCTCTGAAAAACACAAATTATTCCACTTCTTTGTGGGCAGCAATTGATTCATCACATTGATGGTTCTAAGTATGTTCCTCCTAAAGAAATTAACAATACTCCAAATCCAGAATACACGGACAGGTACATCAAGGACCAAATTGTGTTAAGTTGGATTTTAAGTTCTCTCTCTGAATAAGTTCTCTCTCAGGTTGTTGGTGTAACCACCGCCTATGCTGCTTGGTCTCGTCTACAAATCACTTATGCTTCAGGCTTTAGAGCACAAGTTCGCACTCTAAAAAATACTCTTCATGCCATGTCTCGAGATAATGACTCCATTGAAACCTACATGGATCATGCCAAGTGACTATTTGATCAACTTGTTGCACTTAATGCTGCCATCACTGAGGATGATCTTATTGATCACATCTTGCGTGGTCTTGGCCCAGACTACAGACCATTCACACGTAATATTGAAGCAAGGTTAACTCCTATTTCATTTGATGATCTATTTGGATTACTACTTTCTGAAGAAATGCAGCTTAAGAGTTCAAATTCCTCTCTTAATCTGCCAGCCATTGCGCACTACAATGCTCGCCAAAATACTAGCGGTAGCGCACGAGGTAGAGGACACGGCAATAAACGTGGAGGCTATCAATCTAATTATGGTCGTGGACGTGCATCTCACAACAATACTGAGCATGTCACACCCACCTGTTATAATTGTCAGGGCCGAGGACACACCTCAAGACAATGTCCAAATCCAAAATACAACAATCACAACGATTTTAACCCTAAACCAGCATCCAACTACACTTCATCTCCTACTGCACCCACCAAACCGTGGATCGTGGATTTTGGAGCAACCCATCACTTGACTTCTGAATTGGAGAACCTTGGCATTCACTCTGAATACTCTGGCACTGACGAAGTGGCTCTCACCAATGGTAAAACCTTACCCATTACTCGTGTTGGTTCTAATAATATTTCTCTCAATTCTTGAAATTTTTCCTTGGATAATATTCTTCATGTTCCAAAATCCAACACAAATTTATTATATGTCCGTCAGTTCACAATTTCTAACAATGTTTCTGTTGAACTTTTCTCAATTTTTTTCTGATTAAGGACCTCAAAACGAAGAAACCACTTCATCGGGGACACACTAAGGATGGGCTCTATCAATTGATTTCAGATCATGTTTCTCCAGTTTGTAATTCAGTTTCTTTGCCCACTTGGCATGCTAGATTAGGCCATGATTTTCAAGAACTATCAATAAAGTTTTATCTTTGAATAAATTGTTTGCTTCTGCAAAGAGTACTACATCTCTGTGTGAAACATGTTGTGTTAGCAAATCACACAAACTACCATTTCGTAATTCTAATTATAATGCCAAACAACTATTAGAACTAATCTGTTCTGATCTATGGGGCCCTGCTCCAATTCCTTCTTCTGATGGTTGCTTATATTATGTACTCTTCTTTGATCACTATACCAAGTCCACATGGATATATTTTCTTCGTCGCAAATCTGATGTGTTCAATTATTTTGTTAAATTCCGGGCTTTAGTTGAAAACTTTTTTGGAAAATCCATCAAACAATTTCAATCAGATTGGGGAGAGGAATACCAAGCACTACAACACTACTTAGCTGAAAATGCCATTGTACAAAGAAGCTCTTGCCCACACACACCCGAACAAAATGGATGTGTTGAACGCAAACACCGCTATATCACTGAAACAGCCCGAGCTTACTTATACCATTCATCAGTACCACCAAAATATTGGGATCATGCCTTTGCCGCTGCAGTTTACACAATAAATCGCTTACCTACCCCAAAACTCAACCACAAATCACCTTACCAATTGATTTTTCAATGTGACCCAGAATATAACTTTCTTCGTGTTTTTGGTTGTTGTTGCTATCCATGACTTCGTCCTAACACCAAAAATAAACTTGAACCTCGTTCTACCAAATGTGTGCTACTTGGCTACAGTCTTCTTCATAAGGGTTATAAATGTTTGTCGTTATCTACCAATAAAATATTTTACTCGCGCTATGTCTTATTTGATGAACAAGTGTTCCCGTTTAAAGAAAGTGATGGGAGATCTTCAGTTCTAGGTCCACCACCAGCACCACTTTCTTTTTTTTCTCTTGGACAGCCTACCACATCATTACCCCACCAACCAGCACCCAATGACATCCCTTCTCCACAAATAACACCAACACAAGCATCACCAGAATCAACTCGCCCTCATAGTTCACCTGCCAACAACATAATTGCAAATCCAATACCTCCCAGTGCACCCCAACCACCTTATCCATTCACAATTGGATCCACAATACTTCCAAACCAAGATACAAATGCTCAAAACAGGCACCACATGATTACAAGGTCCCAAACAGGACACTTGAAACCCAAAGTTCATCATACTACATCTGCCACTCTCACCACCCCAACCACTTATCAAAAGGCAGCAAAACATCAAATTTGGCGTCAAGCAATGTCAGAGGAAATAGATGCCTTAATGGCCAATGGGATATGGGATTTGGCACCAAGATCACAAGCCACAAATGTGATAGGTTGCAAGTGGATTTATCGCATCAAGACCAAACCGGATGGATCAATTGATCGTTACAAGACTAGACTCGTGGCTAAAGGTTTCCATCAAAGACCGGGTGTGGATTATGTTGAAACCTTTAGCCCCATCATCAAACCAACCACGGTTCGTCTTATTTTATCTATTGCAGTAAACTCCAATTGGCCTATCCGTCAGCTTGATGTATCAAATGCATTCTTGCATGGGACACTTGAAGAACCAGTATATATGGAGCAGCCCCAAGGCTTCCTTGATCGCACCAACCCACATCATGTGTGTTCATTAAAGAAGTCATTGTATGGTTTAAAACAAGCTCCACGGGCATGGTACTTTTGCCTCACAACAGCATTAGAAAAGATTGGTTTTAAAGGATCTAAGACTGACAGCTCTCTTTTTATCTACTCCTCTGGAAAAAATATTGCTTACTGCCTTGTGTATGTTGATGATCTAATTTTGACAGGATCCACAGTTAGTCTTCTCCAGAAAATCATTCAGCAACTTGGTTCAGCTGTTGCACTTAAAGATTTGGGTTCGCTCACGTATTTTCTTGGAATAGAAGTGACGTGGCTAACAAATGGTCTTCAACTCTCCCAATCCAAGTATATCTCAGATCTCTTGAGACGCGTGAATATGCATGAAGCTATCCCTGTGTCCACACCATCTTCTCCAAAAACAATCATATCCAAAGCTTCTTCCAATAACTTTGAAAATCCTACATTATTTTGGCAAGTGGTGGGAACACTTCAATACTTAGCCCTCACTCGACCAGACATTACCATGGCAGTCAACAAGGCAGCTCAATTCATGCACTCACCCTCCGTAAATCATTGGCTAGCCGTGAAACGAATACTCAGGTACTTAAAAGGAACAATTGATCATGGTCTTATTCTCAAACCTTCAAGCTCTACAACTCTGTTTGCTTTCTCTGATGCGGATTGGGGTGGTGACAAAATAGACCGAAAAAGTACCTCAGCATATGTCGTCTTCCATGGCACTAATGTCATCTCATGGTGAAACAAAACACAGTTGCTCGGTCTAGCACAGATTCAGAGTACCGTGCCTTAGCATCAGCAGCATCTGAAGTTTACTAGCTGCAATGTCTTCTTAGAGAGCTCCAGCAACCCCTTCATACCATTCCAAAAATTTGGTGCGACAATGTGTCGGCCACATATCTAGCAGCCAATCCAGTGTTCCAAGCCCGCTCAAAACACCTTGAACTTGATTTTCATTTTGTCCAAGATCAAGTTAGAAAGAAAAATCTTCAGGTGTCCTACATTCCCACAGCTGATCAGCTAGCTGACGTCCTAATAAAACCATTGTCCAAGCAACTTCTTCATTTAAAGGCCAACCTGATGGTACTTCCTCCCATCTGTTTGCGGGGGAGTATTAAGGAAACTAGATAACTTCCTTTTCTATTGTATCAATCCCTTGTCTACAGGGATTTGATTCTTTCCTTTTCTATTATAATAATACCTTGATTACAGGGATTTAATTTCATTTATTCTTGGCAAGTCATAGGTTGTAATCTGTATATATTTTGCCAATATCAATCAAAGGTAAACAGAACCAATTACTATCAATTGCTAATCTCTTTACAATCAAGAAGACTAAATAGCATGTTTGGCCAAGCTCCAAAAATCACCATATTATGAGAATTATTTTTTTCTCAAAAGTACTTTTGGTGAGAAATATTTTGTATTTGGCTAATTAATTTGAAAAGCACTTCTGACTAGCAATTAGTGTTTTGCCAAACTTTTAAAAATTTCTTCTAAATATATTTTTCTCAAAAAATACTTTTTAAAAAAGTATTTTTGGAGAAAAGCTACTTTTTTCTACTTCTCCAAAAATGCTTATGCTTCTCCTCAAAAGCACTTTTTTCTTCCAAAGCTTGGCCAAACACTTCAACTTTGAAAAAAAGTAATTTTACGATTGGAGAAGATTGGCCAAACAGATTATTAGCTTGTTTGGCCAAGCTTCTCCAATGCTAATAGCATTTTTTTTTTAAATACTTTTTTTCAAAGTTGAAGGGTTTGGCCAAGCTTTTGGAGGAAAAAATATTTTTGAGTAGAAGCATAAGCATTTTTGGAAAAGTAGAAAAAAATAGCGTCTTTCCAAAAGGACTTTTTTGAAAAGTATTTTTAAGAAAAATACACTTAGAGCCCGTTTGACCAAGCTGCCAAAATCTGCTTATCTTTTTTTAGAAGTACTTTTTCCGGAAGTACTTTTTTGGCCAAAAAGGGGACTTTTTGAAATATTTAAAGTATTTGACCAAAACGAAAAAGTACTTTTTAGCAGCAGCAAAAGCATCTTTTCTGCTTCTCAGGAGAAACTACAAATTATAGCTTCTTCCGAAAAGCAGAAGCAGAAACAGAAAGTTAATTTATTCAAGACAAAAATAACCTTACAATAAATTTTTATTTTTCAAATTATCCCTCATTTCTTTTTCTTTTCCTTTTTTTCTGCTATACGTTTATTCTCTTTTTTATTTTAATCAATTTTGTATTCTCTTTCTCCTATTCTTAAGAATATATTTAAATTTATATTGAATGATGTATTTTGACATATTTAAATTAACATGTAAATAATAAGTAATACCAAACACTCAATGTTGTTGCTTTAGAATAACTATATTTATATTAATTAAAATTTTTAATTTACGTTTTTTATTTTAATTGAATTCTTTTCTACTAAATATTTAAATTTATTTTTATTTTTTAAATAATACTAAACGTAAATTGAACATTTACTGTCCTTTTTCGTAATTTGATAATTAAAAGTGCTTTTTAAAAGATTAGCCAAACACGATGAGCTTGCAAAAAGCACTACTCAAACGAATCGGCTAAACACAAACTGCTTATTTTGCAAAAGTAATTTTTCATAAAGAACTTTTGAAATAAAAGCGTTTTTCAAAATAAGTAGTTTTTGGCAGCTTGGCAAACGGACTCTATGTTTGCCAATTCATTTAAAAAGTACTGTTTGCTAGGGGTGGGCATCGGTCGGTTCGGTTCGATTTTGTAGAATTTCGATTCGGTTTTCGGTTTGTAATTTTAATAACCAAAACCAAACCGTAATAATTTCGGTTAGGTTCGGTTTCAATTTAATCGGTTCGATTTTTGGTTTCAAACCATGGAAAAAATAGTACGAAATAACGAAAATAGATTATTTTTTGCCGTCGATACAAGTGCTTCTTCTACTGTCAATAGCGAAATACATAGCAAGACACAGTTCTAACGCTTGCTGGCAAGACAAAAGCAATAATGTGACGACTTCTCCCGTTCAAGCAATAATTAAGAGAAACAAATAGGAGTTTAACTAATTATATACAGTGGGCAGTGCAAAGAAGTTTACTATATCAGGTCACTTAAAAAGTCAATTATGAGTAAATTTTCTATAGCAAGCATGGAGCAGTAACCTGTAAAACATGGTAAATAATCAATTTCAGATGATGTAACAATCTTTTACATAAATATTACTTAAATCCAACAATCCTTACATGACGATCCTGAATGTACAACTTCACTCCGATTTGGGACATTTTTCTAGGACCTCCACTATGACAACAAGCTCCTGTAAAAGAAATATTAAGTCTGGCTCATTAAAATGCTGTGACTTTATCCAAGTATATATAATGTGCATGGCTAACATTAAACCTCTACCGAAATTCGGTTTAACCGAAAACCGAATTGTTAAAACCTATCACCGAACCTAAAAATCGAATTTTTTAAAATTATAAACCGCAAGAATAAACCAAAAAACCGAAATCGAATAAACCAAAATTTTTGGTTCGGCCGGTTTTTTTGGTTCGGTCGGTATTATGCTCACCCCTACTTGCAACATTTGATAAACACATTGTGTTTAGTCAATCTTTCTAAACAGTGCTTTTGGGTGTCAAATTACGAAAAGGATAGTACCAATGCCTTATAGTTATTTTAGAAAGAAAAATAAACTTAAATATTTATCGTAAGAGACTTTTATTATTTTTTATTTGATTTAGTTAAAATATAAAATATAAAGTAAACAAATATAATAAAGATTTAACTCAATTTTACATATATAGTTATACGAAAGCATATAATATTATATAATATAATTACTTATTGTTACACAATGATTTGAATAATCAAAATACATCATTTAGTATGAATTACAAGTCTATTCCACAAAATACTATATACTGATAATCCACCATGAAAGAATAAGTAAAGTCACTCACACATGATAATATTTCTCAACAATTTCATCTCTATTTCTATCACACAACACCTCCATATTAGTAGAAGACTTGCCTTGCATTTCTAAAGGAATATCAGAAGACTCATCTCTTTCCTCAATCTTTGCAGTAGTGCCTTCATTAGCATAATAATTGAATTCCTTATCGGTCGAAGAATATCGTCGGATGAAATTATGTATAGCCATGGTAGTTGTAACTAAATGATTTTGAGTGTGAAACTTAAAATATGGTATTGAGCGTAAAATAAAAATAAATTTAAAGAGTAACTAATTTATTAACAACACATAATGTATAATTTCGTTTTTAAAAAAAAAAAATTAAAAAAGAAATTAACTATTACCTAACCAACTTTGTCATAAATTGCCAAGCGGTCTATTGTGAGACACCCACTTGGCTTAATCTAGATATTTTTTTTTAATAATATATAGATAGAATATGCAATGAAATTATAAATTTATTATCTATTTGTAGGTAATTTTCACAAATTAGATTTGATAACTGCTTTAAAGATTCGACATAGCCTATAACAGAAGAAATTATAAATGATTATATGTAGGAGGAGAATTTATAATCCAAATAAGGATGTAGATAATTTCCTTTAGTGTGAAAAAAGATGATAATTTGAAAAGTTACAAGACACTACACCAAAAAAAAAAAACTAGAAAAGTCAATAAAGAATTTAAAAAGTCACAATATGATTCATGTATATGATATCTTTAAATTTAAGAGAATAATAAAAACTAGAAACAAATATGAAAAAAAAACTTAAATTTGTAGGGATAATTTGAAAAGTATAAATTTTAAGGTGAGGATAGTTTTGTCTTGAATAAATTAATTTTATGTTTCTACTTCTTGGAAGAAACTAAAATTTTCTGCTTCTTCCAAAAAGTAGAAAAATTATTTCTGCTGTCGGACAAATGTACTTCTTTATCTTGGCCAAACAACTTAATTTTTTTTTTAAAAAAAAAAAAGTGTAGTAGGGAAAAAAGTATTTTTGGCCTCCCAGAAGCTTCGCCAAACATGCTTTTAGAAGCAGTTTTTAAAAGCTTGACCAAACATTAATTGCTGCTCAGAAGTAATTTTCAAATAATAAGTCAAACACAAACTTCTTCTCACCAAAGTAAAAATACTTTTTAAATTCAGATAATTTAATTTAAATTATTAAAGTTGAAAATAAATAAATTCAAGTCTGGCCTATGAGCTTTTTTCTTTTACTAACAAGGATCATATTATATATATATATCACATAATAGTAGAGTTAACATTGTTCATAGTGCCCGATAGGGCATTACCTACTTGGCTATTACAGTCCAACATCATGTCTCTAAGGACATTTTTGTTTCCAAAAGTTACTAGTCTAGAGCAAACATCTTTGTTAACATACTTAACTACATAAGTCAAGCCTTCATAGTCTGATTTTAAGGTATTTGTTACAAAATGAGGAGCATAGTAGATAATGTTAAGATCACTGCCATTGTTTCCACTCAGTGCCTCCTTAGCCAGCATGTGCCGGCTTGTTGACCTCCCTGAAGGTGTGTTGTATTCGCTGAACCTTCACATGCCTCATTAACAACCTTCACTCATGAATAATATCATTTAGAATTATCATTCCATTATCCAAACAAGTAATAATATCGGTTGAGTCTGTTTCTACTTCTAATTTTGTGAACCCTTATCTTTTGGCAATTTGTAGGCCAATTTTCAAGGCCATTAATTCTGCCTGAAGAGGTGTTGTTCCTGGAAGGTTCCCATGGAAGCCAACTATCCATTGTCCCTTACTATCTCTGAAGACTCTGCCAAATCCACAAAGAGATGGGGCTTCTTTGAAGGAACCATCAATATTGAGCTTAATATGGCCGCTAGGAGGTTTACTCCAGTTAATGTTTATTGGAATTTTTACCTTTGTAACATTTTCCTTTTCCGTTAGAAGCTTGTACTCTACTGTTAGATTAGTAGCGCTTTTGAGGCTAGCCATGTGAGTATAGTTGTTGTATAAAATGTTATTCTTGTTAATCCAAATCGTCCACATAATAAAGAGAAATAAATCTTGCCGAGTGATAATGCCATTTTTAAAAGTAGTGTTATGGTCACGTATATGTGTCAACCAACTATCGATATCATTCCAACTGTTAGCATCGATTCCTAAGAGGGACCACAACTGTTTCACTGCCATGCATTCCATAAAGACATGCCTAATAGTTTCCCTATGAGTTTTGCAGTAGGAACAAATTGGATCAATATTTATGCCAATATGGTGTAATAACTTCTTGTTGGAAGTCTATCATGATAGCATTTCCATAATAAAAACTTTAACTTGTTAGGGCAGTTCACCTCACATATCCACGTAAAATCCTTGTGATACTCAGTTTGATTTCCTAAGAGTGAGTAGCATGATTTACTAGTTAAGAGAACATTAGCGTTTAATGACCAAACAGGTGTATCATAGGTTTTCGTAGTAGGATTTGTAGCCTATATTTTATTAATAAGACCTGGTTCGAGCACCATTGAAAGCTTTGATAATTTCCAAGTGTTATTCTTCCAAATATCCTTTATGGTTAGGGTGTCATCCTTTAGGGTAAGAGGACCATGAATACAATGACAAAGAGGAGGAGTTTGAGAGATCCATCGACTGTTCCATACTCTCAAGTTTGAAGACTTGTGGGGCAACAAGAAAATTCCTTTGCTACAGACTTCCCAGCCTAGAACTATACTATTCCAGATAAAGGAGGTATTTTTGGTCCCTTTCCTATAACTATAGAGGCCTAAGATCGTTTTAGCTCAAGGTGTTTGAGTGTTATTAAGGAGTCTCCAAGAGAGACTAGCAAGGTTCACTAGGTTTTTCTTTTTGGCAGCTTGTAAACCTATCCCACACTCCTTCTTGTTTTGGGTGATAGTATCTCACTTTATGAGGTGAAGTGTTTTTGAGGTGTCGTTAGTACCCCATATAAAATTCCGTTGGATCTTATCTATTTTACTAAGAATCTTAGCCAGTGAAAATGTGTACTGCATTATATGATTAGGAAGGGAGTTTATACAAGAGGTGGCCAAAGTACATCTACCTGTAAACACGTAATTTTTGCCCTAAATGAGAAATACTCCCAAAAAAATTTAAAATAAAATATTTTTTGTGTTGTTTGCAATTTTTGTGAATTTTGCGTTATTTTTTCTTTTGTTCGCGCATGTCTTTTTTTTTAAATTAATAAAAATACCAAAATATGTCGCATTTGCATTTAGGATATACTAGGAGTAATTAAGTTTGTCTTACAAAAAACAAAAAATCACAAAAAAATGTATTTTTGCATTTTTTAGCATTTAATGTCCAATTTTGTAATTTTGTTTTTAATTGGTATTTAATTAGTGGGATAATTGTCAGTAGGAGTTAATTAGCTATTTTTTATAATTCAATTAGGTCTTGTAATTTAATTTAGGATCTTTAAGTGTTAATTTCGGAGCAAATAAACGAAAAGAGAGCAAAAAATATGAAAGAAAAATTGGATTGGGTCTCTTATTCTAATTTGAATTAACCTGGCCCAAGTGTCTCACAAATCAAACCCAAAACCCACCGGGTCAACCCGACCTGGTCTGCCCCATAACCTAAAACCCGACCTGGTCTGCACATCTTCAGCCGCCCCCGCACCACCACAACGCTAAACACCCTCCAGCTCACTCACGTCCACCCTCATCTCCTCATCTCAACACCACCATGAACATACACAACAAAAACCTTGAACTAGACACACAACAAGAGAAGAAAGATGAGCAGCCAGTCTGCCGCTCGTCTCCAGCCATGAACGACCAGCCATTTCTGCCAGCGACAGCCACGTCCAAACGACCACCTCCATTCCCGTCGGCGAACCACCAGCGAACCATCTCCATTGAATACCCTTTAAGTAGTGGTTGCTGCTTCTTCCTCACCTGAAGCCAGCCCCGTTACCAAACGACCACCCCACTATTTCCAGCCATGAACCAGCTCCAAACGATCCATCCAGTCGCTGTAACCCCCGTCGCAACCTTCTTCCTCAACCTAAGCTTCATTGGTTTGAGTCTCATTTAGGAGATCGTTTTTCAAATCTATCCGGAGATGGGTATCGAGGTGTCGAGGTTCGTCTACGGTTCGTCATGTTTTGAGTATAACGCTGCCTCACAGTTAGTTTTTCAGATTCGTTTGAGGCCTTATTTGGCATTTTCTCTTCGTTTTGCTTCAGCAGATTTTTAGTTGTTCTCTACTCATATGTATGGGGTTATTCACTTGTTTTTGATATGAGCATATGAATGAGATTCCAGTTTGTTTGTGATTATTTAGTAGTGGTCTGTTAAGCTTTTACTTTCCTTGGTTGTTCATCAGGTTTTGCATATAAGTTCAGTTTGTTTCAATTCAGTGAATTTACCGTGCTCATTCATCTTTTGTCTAAGTTTTAATTTAGAATTGTGATTTGCTCAGAATCATTGAATCCTTCATCTTGGTTGTAGTGCTGTTGGATTTAATTTGAAGTTCAATTGATGATTGAGTTTAGTGATTTGAATCTACTTGTTTGTTCTGTTAAGTTTGTTTCTGATGTGAATCTGACCATGTTGTCTTATCCTAATGTTGTTGATTGGGAGTTAGTTTCATGTGTTTAATTAGTCAATTGTTAGGCTTGAGTTGGTTATAGCTGATAGATTTTAGTGCAGATTGAAAAGGCTTGGGGTAGGATAGTAATTTTAGTAGTTCCAGGGCATCAGGGAGGGTAGTTTGGGAATAGACAACTTGCTGAATTATTTATGTTGAGTGTTCTGTCCACTAGGCACTAAAGTACCATTAAAATATTATAGTAGGGAACAAAACATAATGGGGAGGTAAAGGGGTTGATTAAACAAATAGGCACTCATAACTTGGAATTAAAAATGACACAAGACACTTAGTAGTGGGGTGTAAGAGAATACTATGGGCAGTTGTGTTTTCCTATTAGTTTAAAATTTCCCCAAAAGTGATAAAGGGTCTGGGGGGGTTGTATAAATAGAGGGAGAATTGGACAGAATAGGGGAGGACAAAAAAATATAGAGCAGTGTTTGGACTGGTTTTTTTTTAATGCTGAAAAATCATTTTTCTCAGAAAAGTTTAAGGAGTCAGTTAGTTCAACTAATATTGCTTCATTGAGAACTAAAGAGAACTTCAGCTTTAACTATCAAGTTATATTTTTGAGTTCATCTTTTGGTTGCTGGTACTGCATTTCGGTTGGTATTTGGTTGAAACTAAGCTGTTTTGGGGTCAGCTATTGGATGTTATTATTCTGTTGTTGCTGGGTCTCATTTTGGTCTATTTTGGGTGTTGTACTGGTTGTTTGGAACTGTTACATTGCTGTGCTGTTGGGTTTTGCTAAGCTGTTCCATTGCTGCTGCGTTGTTGCTGTGTTATCTGCTCCTGCTGACTTCCTCCTTTTCTTCTTGTATTTCTATTATCCAGGTACATGTTCTAAAGCTCTCAAATCTAATGGATAGGAAGTAAAGGAGTTATTTAAAGGAGATCCTTGAAATTCCCCCGTGTTTGTTTTGTGTTTGACATAAATGTATAAACAGTAACTTACTTGATATCTCACATCATGTATTAGAATGACCTTGGAATGTATAAACTGGGCTGTTGAATCTATTTCTACAAACATGTGAATATCAATTGTAATTAATCTTAGTTTGTGATTACTAGTTATGTGTAGTTAATTCATTTCCAGTAGTCGCAAAATAGTTTCAAATAGTTTATATGTCACAAAACAGGTTCAAATGGTTCAAATGGAAATCAGCATGTTGGTTTAATGTCTAGTTCTGAAATTGCAAGTTCACTTGAGTAAATAACATCATTTTAAATAGCAATTTGACTAATGTTAGTTCTCAAATGTTAGTGATTAACATTAGCCTGGCGTCTGTTTTTTAAGCATTGATGCATTTTTCAACAAGTCGTAAAAAGAGTTAAAAAAATGGTTTTGTATTACACATATTTAATTCTAATAGTCCAAGTCATCTAATAAAGCCAAGTTTGAATTAGATTGAAATGGTAGTTGGTTTGTTAATATTTAAAACGGCAGGTGGCAGATTTTAAGATAGGTAGCGGGTTCAAACTAGAAGGTATTTTATTTTGTTTGGACCCGGACTTGAACTTAAAGCCCGAACTTTTAATGTTAATTGCTTAGGATTTTCTTTATTTTTTAGAGACAAAAAATAAAAATAGAAAATCATAGCTGCTTTAGGTTTACCTTTAATAAAAATGAGACGAGGCTCGCCAAATAAAACGCACAAATCTCGGGGCCCTCGTGAATGTATATATTAAAATGCTTAGATTTCGGGACGGGCTATTTAGCGAATTTCATGGCCTTCCCCAAAATAATAATGCGTTAGTCTCTTTAGGCGCGTGTTTAATAATTCTACCTTCTTAAACTCGGGTGCACATTTATGTGACCCAAATTCAAATCTCAACGGAATCGAAATATGTCAATAACCATGGGTACATTGATGTGACGTGGTTTGAGATGTGTTTTCACGACGTTGAAAATAATAATAATCAAAAGCGATTAAAAGTTAAAATTTGCACATAAATTAAAACATGTTATAAAATCAGATAAATAAGCCAAATACGACAGTTGAGCGACCGTGCTAGAACCAAGGAACTCGGGAATGCCTAACACCTTAACAAAATTCCTTATCCGGATTTCTAATTCGCGGACTGTAATACAGAGTCAATCTTTTCCTCGATTCGGAATTCAACCGGTGACTTGGGACACCATAAATCTCCCAAGTGGCGACTCTGAATCTCTTAATAAATGAATCCCGTTTCGATTGTACTTTAATTGGAAAAACTCCCTTTACTACATCCCTTCACTAGGTGCAGTAGCGTAAAAAGGAGGTGTGACAGCTCTGGCGACTCTGCAGGGGAGGGGAACCCAGAAATTTGGTTCAGGGTTCAAGAATTCGAGCTTGGTGTATTTTGTTGTATTTGGATTGTATATTATTTGATTTTTCTACATGTTTCATGCTATATGTGCTAAATGCTTTACCTCTTTGATATTTGGTGAATTGTATATAAACTATTACGAATCCCTTCCTCTCTCTGAGTCTTCTACATCATGAAGAAGGGTGCACTTTGTGTGACTTCTTTTCTGTATAGAGTCTACTCCAATTTTAGAACGAGGTTCGGATAAGTTGCTAAGCCGGCGGAGCTTCTGTATCCCCGGTACGCTGCCCCCCTCGACTCGAGTTGTCCGCTCGGGTAAGCCAGGTCTAGAACAATAAACTCAGGTTTTAAACCTAGAAAAACAAAGCCTCATGTCGGATCCCTAGTAGGAACGTTTGTTTGCATCATGTGCATTTGACTTAGGAGACTAAACACAGGGGTTGGGTCTGTCTAGGACAGGTGTACCCGAAATAAAAAAGACCATCCTGGTGCATTTTACTTGCTACTTGTGCATTTATTTGCTTCGGACTGGCATGTTGACCGGTTTTTGAATGTTGGGAAAAATTGAAAAAAAACAAAAAAAAAGGAAGAGAGAAATAGCAGTGTAGAGGGTTAAGGGAGTTAATCACCTGTTTTGAAAATACCAATGTCCAAGTAGTACCGAAACTCTACCGGATTTTGAGAAGAATGAAAAAAAAAGAGTTTTTATTTTCAAAATAGTTTGTTTATTTTCCACTGAAAAAAAAATATTTTCAAAAATAGTTTGCTTTATGTGCCGATGAAATAAAAAAGAGAAAAGGAAAAAATGTCCTTTCAAAAATAGTCTGTTTTGTTTGGTAGAACTACGCCGGTTTGATTCTCACAAGGTGTGAGATACGTAGGCAACCCTCATCTGGTCCAACCTCCCCTTTTGCAAAAATAGCCAAAAATGTCAAATTAATATTTTCGTCATAAATATGTTCGGTGATGCCGTTTTCGTCAAAAATAGCCCAATGTTCCTTAAAGGAACGCCGGAAGGCTGACTTTGCATAAACGGCCACCTTTGGTCATTTTTTTAAGATTTTTTTGTCGGTTGACCCACAACCTTAGAATCTTCGTCCCCAAGGTGTTGAAAGGTCGTGTTTGCAAAACCGGGTCTTTTATTTTAATTTGAAAAAAAAAAGAGTCAGTGGACAAGTGAATGCCTTTGTGATTTTTGGCCAAAATAAGCCGAGCCAGCTTCAGCAATGTATTAAACCGTTCTTGCCGAGATAGCCTTAGAGTATCTTTCAGTTGTCGAAAGGCTATTTTCGTAAAAGAACGGACAAGTTTGTAAAATAATCCTTCTCGGCCTCAAAATTCATGTGAAATTAAGAAGGGGCCACGTTTGCAAAAATAGCCATTTGGTTAAAATTGGCATATAGGGGAAGGAATTTGTCAGTCTATTTTTTTTATGTGTATTTCTTTTCATTAGAGTATGTCGGTTGTTTAATATTCAAGTTTGTTCTCGTCTTTCACCAGAGTCTGTTAGTTCAGTCTAAGTTTGTCAGTTTTTTTAATCATTGTAATCAAAGTGTGTTTTATTATGAAAATTGAAAATTCCAAAAAAATGTATCATTGTTGTTTACCTTTAATTTGCGCGAATTACGCACGGTCTAATTCATGCGGGGTCATGATACGTAGGCAATCTCCATAAGATTCGACCACAACAAAAAAAAATGAAAAAAGGAAAAATAAAATGAAATGAGAAAAAGATGTTGTTAATAATAAGGGCCGACTGAGTCCATTCTAACATGTTTTGTTTTGAATTATAGTGAAAGTTGAGGTGGTTGGTTGTGGTTCCCAAAATAACTCTTCCCTGCAACGCAAAGTCAAAGGATAATGGCAGAGAACCTCAGAACTGAGTGGGTTGGTACCGATGCCCGACAACAGCTGGTTGAACGGAACCACGGTTTGGTAAAAGAGGTAAAAATGTTGAGGCAACACGTGGCAAACATGTATCAAGCATGGATGGTTGGGAAGACACCCATACCGCCACCGCCTGGTTTCCCCGATGATGTCCTTACCCGAACTTTGGCATCTCTCGATCACCCTAGTAGTTCTGTCACTCGTCCTCCAAGTTATGAGAGGTTGAGTACACTTCCCGACGTCCGCCTGCTCGCAAGGATTAAAGTACCAAAGTTCAAGGAATGCGAAGATCCGGTCGTCCATCTGAGGGAGTACTGCAAGGAAATGGGGAATGTTGGCAATAAAGACGATTTGTTACTGGCATACTTCCGCAGAAGCTTGACTATTGCAGCTTTGGAAATGTATGATCGTCAAGATGTCAGTAAGTGGAATACATGGGATGACATGGCGCAAGACTTTATGCGACACTTCCAGAACAATACAGACACCGTCTCGGACCACTCCTCCATATCTCGGATAGAGGAAAAGCTAAAAGAAGATTTTGGGAAGTTCTGGCTCAGATGGAGTGAGCAGGTTGTTCGGGATAATCTTCCCATGAAAAGAAAAGATGTTGTTGAACCTCCCCAACGACAAGGTCCAGTGGTCGCCCTGGCTAAACGCCCGCAGTCTCTATATCGACCCCGCAGATATCCTTGTAATTCTCTAGTCCATTACGTCTCTCTACCGGGCTCCCAAAGACATACTTCACTTTTCAAGTACCCAGCTCCATAAAATGCCTATACACATCCGAGGGCCTATAGAAATCCTCTAGGGTCAGGGTTTTGTGGGAATAAAGCTTTCAAGAATGAGAGGAAACAGAAATATACTCCGCTGGGAGAATCCTATACTACTCTGTTCTACAAATTAAGACAGTTAGGCCTGTTGAATTCTATTGAGCCCAAATTGCCAAATCCCCTTCCTAGAAATCTTGACCCTTCAGCGAGTTGTGAATATTGTTCGGGGGCTCCTGGACACAATACTGTGAAATGTTGGAAGTTGAAGAATGTCGTGCAAGAGCTTATTGATACAAATAGGATCGAGGTTCAGGTTCCAGAAGCACCAAACATTAGTCAGAATCTGTTGCCAGCTCACCATGAGACCCATATGATCGAATTGGTACACAAGGGAGGGAACTTAAGAAGCCCGATCCATGATAGTGAGACCATGTCCCAAGGAAAAACCAATCAGCATAAGTTGGCGGCTAAGATGTCGTGCTTGGTAATTGGGAAGACGCTCCATTTTTGGTCAGTCGGAGTAGAGCTTTGGTGGTTTATTTTGTGGTCATTTCTGTATGTTCGGGTTATTTTAGGGTTGTGATCCGGATATTTTCTTGTGTCAAACCCTATTATCCTTCCATTTTGTCACAGCGGTTTGCTTAGTTTTGTCCAGGTTTTGTACTCTGGTTTGTTTTGCTTGTTTTGTTGTTCGAACCGTTTCACCGTTAGTCTAATACAATTTCCGTTCTTTATTATTTCCAGTCATTTTCTTTGTTTGTATTTGGTTCAAACGCCGATTCTAGTAACATGACATGCGCACATAATTACGGCCTAATCTTAAAAGTTAATCATGAAGCAATTGAAAGATGATCGGGGCGCTTAAAGGAAATAAGAACAGATCGGGATATCTGGAGCCCGAGTTATGTGAAACTAGTGCAAGTAAAACATAAAGAAAACCGTAAAGGCAAGCTGGCCAAATTGACAGGGGTCGTTCATGATAGAAAGTGAAAGTGTTGCCCAACAGTGCTTTAAAATATGGTGAATGTTAATCGTGTTGTTTTCACTTGACATGTTTTGAAGATTGGAATGACAGAGGCATTTTGTTCTGCTATCCAAACACCTTTTGAGCCTTATTTGATTTCTTTTATACCCCTCCTTCAGAATTAGTAGCAAAAACTAGAAACACAAACGTGGAAGAAAAAAAAAACAAAAAGATAAAGAAAAAAAAGAGAAAATAAAAAATGAAAAGGAAAACAATAACAGCGAGGAATTGGGAACTACGTTTGACCTGATTCCTCAAAGAGGATACGTAGGCGCTTTACAGCTCGGTCATAGTGTAAATAAAACTCAAAAAACCCCAAGCAAGAAACTGGGGCAAAAGTTGTGTTTATTATAAATAAGTTTAGTTCCGAAGGTTGTAATTTTGATCCCAAATTGATGTGTTTTTTTAGCCTTCAAGTACCCTTTCTTTCTAGCCCTATCCAAATCCCACGTTACGGTCCAAAGAAAGACCTTTTGACCAATCTTCGAAAGGTGCCAAGTCAGGCAAATGAGAGAGTCTTATCAGAACATAACACTCTGATTCCCAGCAGAAAAGAAATATGAGAGAGTCTTAGCGGTAACACCCTAATCCCCAGCTGAAAAGTAACACAAATGAGAGAGTCTTATCGGTGAAAACCTTCACGGGCACCATAAGGCGATGAAAGCTGAGAGAAAAACCAAAATGAGAGAGGCTTAATAGTGAAAACCCTTCGGGCAATACAAGTTGACTAAAGATTGAGAATCAGATGAAAATCACCAGACAGAAATTGTGAAAGGCGATTAACGACGGAGGATAGGCCATATGTGCATGTCATGACCATTAGAGTCGGTATCCACGTTTGATAGGTTTTATTTTATAATTTTTCTTTTCAGAGAGTCATCCTTTTCTTTTTTCTTTTATTCTGTTCCTTTTATCTTTCCCCTTTCATCAAAAATTCCCCAACAGAGTCTGTTTGTGAGAAATGACTTCAAAATTTGCCATCAGCTTTCCAATTATGCAAGACGAGATCTGATTGGTACACCCAAGTGGTATAAGTCAGGAGGGAACAAACGCAAGGCCAGTGTCAAAAAGGATATTTCCCAGCAAGAGGAGATTGACAAAGGGAATGGGTCGGTATCAAGGAGGATATCCCCAGCAAAAGCGAAGGTTGTAGACCTCAAAGCCAAAGCCCATGGACAAATCAAGAAAAATAATGCGGAGAGCGATGGGCATGATTTGGCAAATTCACATGAGACTCAAAGGTCGGGAAGATTCCAATTCCCGAGCTATGCCACAAAAGAAGAGGGATATCCCCAGCAGAAAAGGAATTTTCAGTGACACGGATGAACAAAGAAAATGGTTCATCAGTAAAACATGCAAGATCCTCAAGCAGAGTCACTGTCATAGGAATGTGTGGGGGTCAGGATACAAGTGGAAAGCAACGGTGAAAGGCTTGTGAATAGGGAACCGTCAAGAAGGTTGGAAGTTATCGGCCAAGTTTCAAGATGGTCGGATGACGCAAAGCAGGGCAAGTCGTTCTAAGACCAGCAGGAATATCATCCCCAACAAATAATATCATCGCCATCAAGTTTTGATAGTGTAATGGAACGCAAAGCAGGGAAGGAGAAAGGGAAAGACCATCCCCAGCATGAGTATCACAACCAGCCACCACGTTTTAAACTAACGAATTTTCTTTGATTTGAAACAGGAAAAAAGAAATGGCATTAATGGAAAGGCATGCCACGTGGAAGATTATCAAACTGGGGAAGAAAATTTTTCTTTCATTTGGAAAATTTTCTGGAAGTCAGGTACCCACTTGGGGAAGAAGCCAGATAACACAAGGGAAGTGGTCTTTGAACCAATGTTATCCCCAGCAGTGTTGAAAGAAGGAAAACAACAAGTTTTGATGAAGGAAGCTGTATCCCCAGTGGACAAAACAAAAGGATAAAACTTGTGTTTAGAAAAAGCAAAAGGCCAGGTCATCCCCAGCAGTTTTTGGAAGAATGAAGCACCAGTTTTGAAGGAATGAAAATTCCCCCAGCAGTGTTGAGAGAAAATTTGGAGAAAGTAATTTTGAAAAAAAAAAAAAGGGAAGAAAGGAGATTTCCCTAGCAGTATTATCCCTAGCAGGTAAGTAAATAATTTCCTAGCAGTTAAATCAAAAGAAAATTTTTTATAGCAGTGTTATCCCCAGTAGTTAAGAGGGATGCAACACAAATTTGGAAGGAAGTAGTTTTGAAAGAGAAAGTGTCACGACCCCAAACCCGATCGTGATGGCGCCCAACACTAATGCTAGGCAAGCCCGACCATTCACTCTCTCAACCCGAGCATGAAGCTCAAAA
>MU746910.1:472-72421 GCA_026770625.1 Nicotiana glauca
TATTCTATAAGCAATAATGCGTTTTTGCATTATCCACTCCTCATCTATCCAATGAGTTGTAACCGTTAGATAATCACAATCATTATTACTTCTACCAATATCAGTAGTAATAGATATCCGATTAGTTATATGAGTAAATAAATACCGTAAATATTGTTCATATTCATATTTATATTTATAAATATCGCTCTTAACCGTTACGCGAGGCCAGCCTTTATAAGTAGGATTATAAACTTTTCTAATATAATACACAAAATTAGGATTAGAAGGAAAAGTATAGGGTAAGCATATAACAGTAACCATCTTTGCTAATTCTTCACGATCTTTATTTGGATCGTAATATAAAATACCTCCGGTCACAGTGTTAATTCCAGGTTGAACTATATTTGAACCTGTACTAGGGTTAACCGTAGTATCTATACTTGTCCCCTCTTGCTGCGCTTTCATTTGTAAATATCTAGCTTTATATCTAGGGTGTGTTAGTATGTGCCTAGTCAAACTACCCGTGCCACTACGTTCTCCAGTATATTTATGCGCCAGCAATTTCCCACAACTGTTATACTTAGCCTTATTTTGTTCTCTTACTTGAGTAAAAAAATTCCAAACTAATGATGTATCTAGGCGTTTAGAAGATTGTCTATTAAAAGTAGGGGTTTCTACAGGTGGGTCGGGCGGGACATTAGTTGGGTTATTAACAGCACTAGTAGGTGTATCATCTAAATCCGGTTGGGTTTAATCTACATTCTCATTTTCCTCATTATTTTCTAAGATAGTTTCATTAGGATAAAGAGCATTCATAACTTCTTCATCTAATCATTGACCTGATGTAACATTATGGCAAAATTCACTATCCGAAAATTGAAAACAAGGGTTATCACTATCAAGAATAATAGGAGCATCAGGACGAGTAACAGGTCTGGGTTGGGAAGCCAGGGGAAGGGTAGTAAGTTGGCGACTACTTTCACCGATTTTAGCTTTTCCCTTACCACCAAACATTTTTTTCAAAGAAAATGCCATATTAATTACAATTATGCAAACTAAAACACACAAAAATATATTCTTAAAAATTAAGAGTTGGAACGAGTTTACCGAATTGCCGAACAACTTCTTGAAAATTGAAAATCGTTGAAGACTTGAAGACTTGAATACTTCAATTCACCAACTTCACAATTTTTCACGAAATTGCAATAATAAAATAAGCAATTATAGAAGAGAAATTATATATAGATTGAGAGAGATTGAGAGAGATTGATGAATTGGTGAGTAAAAATGAAAGAATGAGGGGGTATTTATAGTTGATAAATGGGAAAAAGTGTAATTATATAAAACTTGGGGTTAAAATAAAGTTTGGGGGCCAAATGGCTATTTTTTAAAGTGGCCAACAGATAAAATTGAAGCCCAACAGCTAGATTTTAAAAATCTAACCGTTGGTATTTAAAAAAAAAAATTTGAAAATTGGCCGTTAGGACCGTTAGGCCCGTTAGAACCGGCCCAGGCCCGCCAGTCGGTCCTGGCCTTAGCGGTCCAGGGCTCGTGGGCTTGCCAATTGTAACCGGCCCATCACGGGCTTCTTGCACCATTTAGCCCAGGCCCACTAGGACCGGCCCGCCAAGCCCATTTAGCTCGCGGGCCCGGTTCGGTCCCAGTCCAAGACCGGCCCACAGTACAGCATTACTAGTAATTGTATTTCCTTTCTGTCCTTTGTATTCCGGACGGATATTGTGTTATATTTTACATCCTTATTAGTAGTTGCTCATGTACTGGTGACACCGGTTTTCTGGGATGGTTTTGAGCAACTTTGTACTAATTGTTATTATTTAAATTTAAATTCAAGAAGTGATCTTTTATTTATGAAAAAAGGAAGGAAAAATCTTAGATTTTCAAAAATATTAAAAGAGGAATTAATCGATAATTTATTTGGCTGGCCTGACAGAGGTGTCCGGCGCCACCACGACCCTTAATGAATTTTGGGTCGTGACAACAGAGCTGTTATTTTTTGCCATTTTGGGGACTGCCTGATTTTGCTCTTCACGTTCGCGTAAGGTCCACCGCGTTCGTGAAGAGGAAAAAATATTTCCCAGAAATTGACCTTCGCGTTTGCGAGCAAACCATCGCGTTCACGAATGTCATCTTCATCGTCCAGAGATACTTTTCTTTCAAGCATTTTTTAAGACAGTTGGATTGTCTTCTTTTCTTTGTTCATTTTTCAGTCCATTGTAGCATAGATCTTTCCCAATTTTCTTCAATAAAAAGATACTCACACTCAACTAACCTCACCCAGCAAGCAACAACAAATCTCACACATAAGGTTAACATTTAAGACTCAAAATTTGAACCCTAAGCACTAAACAACCACGGCTACTCTTATACCATTTCACACCAAGAAAAGGAAAGAAAAGTTAGGAGACAAGAGAGGAAATCACATAACTTGAGAATGGAGAGGGAGAATTCGCAATGGACTCGAATATTATGGAAAATTTGCTTTTTGGGGCTTTAAGGAGAAGGGGGAACTGTTCTTGAGCCAAAAGGGGATTAGTCGTCCATTTTCAGTGTTTTTTAGAACTTTAAACTTACCTGAAGCGTCACGTTCACGAGGGCAGATTCGCCTACGCGAAGAGTAAAGCTGGCCAAAGAGTCGCAAATGCGAGTAGGTCAATGCGAACACGTAAAGCTGTTGCGAATGTGAAGTATTGTTTCTGCAATTTCCAGCAACTATTGGTTTTTGGCTGTCTGATAACTCCGACCTACTCAAATCAAACCCAAAAATTCTAAAACATGGCAAATTAGTCAAAAATAATATATTAAGCTGTTCTAAAAAATAAAATTTCAAAAATGACTAATAATTTTAAAAACAATGTGTTTCCTCCCACCAAGCGCCGCATTTAACGTCGAAACGGATCAACTTTACCACTTTTCTAGCCACTTGGACGATATAAATTGGTCACCTAACTTGGACTCAAGCCTGTGACCACAAGCAACGGGGGATGGTAAGGAGATGATCAAGCCACACATTAATTTCTTCATTTTGTATTTCTTAGCTTTCTTATGAGGAATGTCATTTTGCTTTCTTGAATATGCAAATTGCAAAATTGATGGCTCTTTGTTTTTTTTTCTTTGCACTTTCATATAGATTTTCATGGCTCAATTCCCATATCATCATACTATTCCAAAGTTAAAAAATTCTCGTAATGAGACCTCAAGCCTTCAAATTGCAATTTTTTTCGAATTTTGACATCCTTTTTTTTCCCAAATAGAGTCAACTTCAATCATATTTTCAATTACACCGGTTGATTAAAATTCCATATTTTTCTCAGCATCACCAACAAGTATGAAGTCGGTTGGCTGATGTTGAATTCTTAATTCCTCAAAATACAGCTCACTTTGTTCCTCGAAGTTGGACTCTTTTTTACTTCTTTCCACACTCTCAAGTTGGTGGGCATAGTGAGCCTCAACCAATATTTTCATTTTCAAAGTGTGAATATTCTCTTCATTTTGAGTCAAAACTTGTTTTAAGTCCTCGAGTGCCAAGTTAAGCTTTCCTTTATTTTCAATAATGGCCTCCACCATGAGCATCATCCTCTCATTTTGAGAGTTCTTCTTGGTTTTGATCAAGTGCCAAGGAAAGATTTTCGGCTTCAACCTCTAAGGTAGGTTCTTGGCTATCATTCACTTTCGATGATTTTTGGACCTCTAAAGCTTCAAGCATTTCACCCATTTGTGAGTTCAACCATTCAAGCGCCAAATCATTTTGGAGACTATATTCCAAAAGCTCCTCCAAGGCGTTTTGCTCTTTGTTTCCTCCTTCAAGTAGGCATTTTAGCATGAGTTTGAACTCTCCATTTTGTCCATGCTCAATTTTTTCACTTTTATATCCCTATAATTTTCATCACAAAAAGTAGAATATCATAGCTAAAGGGAAGGACACATAAGCACAATTATCCCAATGACCATTTTGATGATCACACTTATCATAAATACTCCACTCACGGGTTTGAGATTGTGCGTGCAATTTGTTACATAAATATTCAAAAGTTTGGACCAAAACACGTACGCTTGCTTCTCAAACAATCTAAATATGCCAAATTATTCCCCGGCAACGGTGCCAAATTTTGATCACGTCCAAATTCAATACTAAAAAGTAAATGGACGCGGTCGCATGCAATATAATTTACCCAACTATGAGTCGGGGTCGAATCCCACAGAGAATAATATGTAGGAGATTAGGCGTGTAAGAGAATTATCACTTATTATGCTAAGCCAAACACTTAAAAAGTTTTTGAAAAAATATGTATAACTAATTGTGAAAATAAAAACTAACCTGGAAATAACGTAAAATGATCAATGGCTACAAGCATGGATACAAGGAAAATTACACTCAAGTAACGATCCAATATATTTCGTGATTTTACAAATATGAGCGAGTTTATAATAATTAGCCTCCGGTAATAATTCTATGTTAGCTTCTTCTAAAGACTAACAAGACTTCCTAATTGAATTGTCCCTAAAACAATTAAGAGATTAAGCACACCCGAATATGGCTACAAGTAGTTCAATCCTATCCTTAGGTAGAATCTATAAAGTGAGGGTTAAAGCCTCAAGTTCTTGTTAGTTAATCTTTCTCAACCCCAAATTATCTTTCCCAAAATCAATTCGAAGTTAATGGGCGAGTTTGGAAACATTAAAGAACAAGAATACTTAAAAGAAACAATAACTCACTTCATTATAAATAAAAGGGAGAAGGTCCAAATATATTCCTTTAGTTTCATTTATTGTTCAATCTTGTCCCCCGTTATACTTTACGTTCAAATATACCCCTGCCGTCCGTCAAATTTTTATATTAGTCACTATTTTAATGGCCAAGACACGTGGCATCGTATGAGAGATTTAGCCGACCCAACATTATCCAACCCAACTTGTTACCCATGACCCGCCCGACACTATTTCCCTTTAACGCTTCTTAATCACAAGCATTCACATACTTTTCCTCTTCTTTTTCATCAATTTCATGGAGTACCAAACATGGAGTCGCTATCGCAGGAGGAAAAAGCAGACGAGTCAGAATTAAAAATCGACTCAGAGTCTTAGCAGCGCTAGAAAGAATTGTA
The DNA here is from genome assembly GCA_026770625.1 of Nicotiana glauca. Taxonomy (NCBI): domain Eukaryota; kingdom Viridiplantae; phylum Streptophyta; class Magnoliopsida; order Solanales; family Solanaceae; genus Nicotiana; species Nicotiana glauca. Next base: position 5,578 of record MU746910.1, read on the forward strand.
TGTAACGTTGGAAAAATAGGCCGGTGAGACAACTAGGGCTATCAGGAAACGCCTGTTGTTTCGGCGGCAGTGGTGTCGTAAGGACCAACGATGTATCTCTTTTACTAATTTTTAATAATTTTTTCACCAGAACGAGAATCCATAGCCGAAATGAAGGGGTGAAGAAGGATCTGTAATGACTGAATTACAGAGCATATGTTTCTCACTATTAATGAAGTTATAAGTGGGTAAACCATTAAATTTGTGGATTAGCGCATAGAGGTGGCTGTGGTGCGCAGCAGCCAAAAATTTCAATAGATAGCATGAAAATGATTGCTCAATAAGCTTCAAAAGCAAAATAGAATGACCCGGAGCAGATGCCAGAACCATTTGAAAGGAAGCAACAACTCTAGGTGTCCTGATTTGATTTGGGCAGCGGCACATATTATTGCAATTTCATATAGCGACATATTTTGATAATGAGCTGCCTGGACAACCAAAAGTGTGATGATTTTCTCGAGTATCCTTTTTTGAATTGTTGGATCTTTTGAGAAGAAGAAGAGGGGTGTTTTAAGAAGGGAATGGGTCCGGCTGGTCATAGGTTTTAGTTGGGTATGGGTTTTTTAATTTTGTGCGTTGGATCTTCTGATTAAATGGTACTACGTGTCTTTGTCGTTAAAATAGAGACAAATATAAAATTTTGATGGACGACTGGGGTATATTTGAATGGAGAGTATAACGGAGCACAAGATTGAAAAATAAAGAAAAGTAGAGGGATATATCATACCCTTTTCCGTAAATAAAAATCGTTCAATACATAAGCACAACAAGATTTTTAATCAAAACTTTAGATATGAATATTCCCATAAACAAGATTCAAGTATTGAAATAAATACTACACATTTAGATATACAATACAAAGCAAGAAAAAAATAAAGACATGAACATAAATGGGTAAGAAATTATCAACCAAAAGCGTCAAATCTTAAAGACCCAAGTGTGTGTGCTAGAACCCTAGCTTCCAAAATTATCTTCTCTAGTCAAAATACTGAAAAATAAGCCAAATACTACCAAAGATATCTTTCCAATAATCTAGGGCGTGTATTAAATGGTTTAGGATCAAAACGTAAAATTCCAGAACTGCCCAGTTTTTCTCCCATTTCTTCATCGCGTTCACGAATGTTTTATTTCTACAGCTTTGCGTTCGTGAAGGTTCGACTTCCTTCTTCTCCGTGTTCATGAGATATCCTTTGCGTTCACGAAGGTTTGGCTTCCTGCTGCTTTGCGATTGTGTTGCACCTTTGCGTTCGCGAAGGGTAATTCACTAGGCAAATTTCCATTCTTCTTTTAGCTTCTTTTTAACTCATTTTCACTTGGTTTCTTCACCATCACTTCTAAATCAGATAATACTGGTAAAATAGAAGTAAATGACATTAAACACACGATTTTATCAACCAAACATAGTAAAACTCTATGATTAAATACGAGATAAGTTAGTAAAATACCTACTTATCAGGTACTCTATTTACAAGAATTGATATTTACATTCAAGAAAGGAATGGTAGTGAAAACTAAGTGGCGGATAACTTGTCTCGTTTGGAGGAGGAGGGGAGGCCACATGATGGCCTTGAAATCATTGATTCGTTCCCCAATGAGCAACTTTTGGCAATTTCAATGAAAGAAGTGCCATGGTTCATGGACTTGGCAAATTTTTTTGTGTGTAAAATCATTATGGATGAGTTCTCTTCAGGCTAAAGGAAGAAGCTCAAAAGAGATTTTCAATATTATTTTTGGGATGAACCATACATTTTCTGAATTTGTACAGATGGGTGATTAAGAGGTGTGTACCGGACGAAGTAACAAGGTGATATTTTTGGGGCTTGTCATTCTTCGCTATATGGTGGTCATCATGGTAGAGCAGGAACGGCGGCCAAAGTGCTTAGTTGTGGTTTCTATTGGCCTACTCTTTATAGGATGCTAGTGAGTTGGTTAAAAGATGTGATGAATGTCAACGAGCAAGTAGAATCTCAAAGAAAAATGAAATGCCTCTCACAACCATCTTGGAGATTGATATTTTCGATGTTTGGGGCGTTGACTTCATGGGCCCTATTGTGAGTTCTTGTGGAAAAACCTACATCTTGGTCACGGTGTATTATGTGTCCAAATGGGTTGATGCCATCTCTTTATCCAACAATGAGGCAATAAGTGTAGTAGCCTTCTTGAACAAGAATTATTCACAATATTTGGTACTCCGCGTCCAATCATAAGCAATGAGGGGTCACACTTTTGCAACAAAGCTTTTGACACTTCACTTAGAAAGTATGTTGTTACTCACAAAGTCACGACTCCCTATCACCCACAAGCTAGTGGGCAAGTTGAAGTCTCCAATCGGGAGATAAAGATTATATTGTCTATAACGGTGAATGCTAATCGGACAAATTGGTCCAAGAAGCTTGATGATGTGTTATGTGCTTATCAGACGACTTACAAAAAACCTACCGAAATGTCTCCATACCGGTTGATGTTCGAAAAAGCTTGTCATCTTCCGGTAAAACTAGAGCACAAGGCAGTGTGTGCTCTAAAGAAGTTGAATCTTGATTGGGATATAGCCGCTAACTTGAGAATTGCACATTTAAATGAATTGGATGAGTTTCAGTACCATGCATAAGCGAGTTCGTCAATATCTTCATGAAAAATATATTTGGAACAAAGAATTTAAGGTGGGCGATCTTGTATTGTTGTTTAGCTCAAGGTTGAGAATATTTTCTGGGAAGCTAAAATCCAAGTGGAGTGGTCCATTTGAAATTGTTTGTGCGACACCTTTTGGTGCATTAGACTTCATGAACAAAAATAATGAAGTATTACAAGTCAAGGGTCACCGGGTGAAGCACTACTTGGGAAAGGTTGGAGATAGCCACATGGTGGCGGTCATTTACTTCACTTGAGGGTATTTTGCATTGTGCTGCGATGTTAAATAAGGCGCTTCTTGGGAGGCAACCCATGTTCTTTTCCTTTTTCTATTGTAGTTAGGTGTTATTTATGTTCTAACTCAATTTGAAGTGTGCTATAGGGTTGAGTGTGACTAGAAAGAAGGGAGAACTAAAAACATGGCTAAGTGTTCAAGGACATGCGAACCGCGCCTTATTTATGCGGACTGCACATTTCTATGTGTCACATGATCTCGTCCATGTCCAACCTCTATTTGATGTTAAGAAATGGTCGATGTAATAGTAATAACCAACTAAGAGTCGGGGTCGAATTTCATAATGAGCTATATGAATTGCAATTTGGAGTATATATTGTGGTAAATGAGTTTGAACTATCTTAGATTGCACTTCCACAAATATGGTTGTTTCTAGATCTAATTTAAACTAAGATTTCAATACAAATCATTGACACTAAGAAATTATGTTTTTGTTGTTGTTTTCAATTATTGTAAAAGGGCTAGGGATATGGCCTTTACCTAGGTATTTGCCTAATGGGTTGTGAACTTTAAAGCTTGTTATGCTGGTCGAGGTGTATTATAGCTATCAACTCACGAGCACTCACTCAATACCTCTTGGTAAGAGAGTGATTTGGCCCAATTTGACTTTCTTAAGTCCAGATGGGTATTGAAACAAACAGTTGATAAAATGCTCAAGTCGGGTTTTACTAGCTCTAGGTTTAACCCTTTAATTGGGACTATCAATCTCTTGATTTAATCTCAAATACTTGTTAGCTAAGTTTTCCTAGACTAAGTCTCTCTTACTCAAGTAGAGACCAAGTCACATAGGCATGAACTAATATTTGGAACCATTAATTTTAAATATTGTAACGACCCGACCGGTTGTTTTGAGATTTTGCACTTTGTTCGCCAGTTCTCATTCATGTCTTGCCCCATATGATGTATTGTGACTCATGTAAATCGTTGGTTTTGGTCATTAGGGGAATCAGAATGAATTTGGAATAAACAGTTCTCAGATGAAACTTAAAATTTGAAAGGTTTGACCAAGTTTTGACTTGTTTGTATATGATCTCGGATCAGAACTTTTATGATTTGGTTAGCTCCACTAGGAAATTTGGGACATAGGAGCTTGATCGGAATGCATTTTGGAGCTCCTCGGAAACTTTAGGCTTGAATTGGCGGAATTGAGATTTCTGTGTTTTCCGGTTGATAGGTGAGATTTTGATATAGATGTCGGAATGAAATTTCGAGAGTTGCAGTAGCTTCGTTATGTCATTTGGGATGTGTGTGTAAAATTTTAGGTCATTCGGACGTGGTTTGGTTGGGTTTTTGATCAAAAGCGTATTTTAGGCTTGAATCTAATGTGTTTTGGGTGATTTGATGTTGTTTGAGGTGTTTTGATGATTGGAACAAGTTTGAATAAGGTTTTAGGATTTTTTGGTGCCTTCGGTTGAGGTCCCGAGGGCCTCGGGTGAGTTTCGGGAGGTCATTCGGATCATTTTGAAGTTTGAAAAATTGCAGAAAATCTGCTCAACTGTTGCAGGGATTTAGCTCTTCGCGTTCGCGAGTGGAGTCTCGCGTTCACGAAGAAGGATTGAGGAAGGCCAGGAATTTAGCCTTCGCGTTCGCGAGAGAGGCTTCGCGTTCCTGGAGGGCTGGATCAGTAGGCATCACGTTTGCGTGAGGCTGGGTCGCGTTCGTGTAGGTTGGCAAAGTGATGCATCGCGTTCGCGAGGTTAGGACGTATTCGCGATGAGTGGGCTGTGTAAGACATTGCGTTCGTGTCTGCCATGCCACGTTTGCGAAGAGTAAAAGTTGGTCAAGGCAAGTTTGTGCTTCACGAACGTGAGGCTTTGAACGAGTTCGCGAAATGGGAAATTAAGGCCTGGGCAGAATGTTTTTAAGTTGTCTTGTCCGCAATTTTGGGGCTTATTTAACCCATAGCTGCTCATTTTTGGAGATTTTTGAAGGGGATTGAAGACGGATTCAAGGGGAATCGTTGGGAGGTAAGTTTACTAAAAACTCGATTATTATGTGAATTCCACGTAGAAAATCATGAAAGCTAAGCCTAAAATTGAAGAACTAGGGCTTGAGAAATTGGACTTTTGATTTGGGATTTCAAGGACCATTTGAGGTCGGATTAGAGAACTGTTAATATGTATGAACTCGTGGGGAGATAAGGAATCTATTGGCATGAAAATTTCCGAGTTCCGATAAGTGGGCTCGGGGCTCGGGTTTTGGTAATTTCGGGATTTGTGCCCTTTGTTGATTATTTTTGCTTGGGCTTTGTTCCCTTAACATATTTTGACGTCCTTGTTCTGATTTTGGATAGATTCGACATACGTGGAGGCCGATTCGAGGGGCAAAGGCATCGCAAGCTAGATATTTAGTCGGTTTGAGGTGAGTTAATGATTGTAAATGATGCTCTGAGGGTTTGAAACCCTGGATTGCACATCATAGTGCTTTATTGAGGTGAGGCACACGCTTGATGACGAGCGTGGGGTCGTGCACTATTGGGGATTGTGACTTGGCCCATCCCAATTGATGATTTTACCGCGTATTTGACTGAATCTATTTGTTATCATCATTATTTGGGCTGAATGCGATATTTGGGCTTCGTGCCAACTATTTGAACCCTCAGGGTAGTTTGTTGATATTTCCTTGCTGTTTTGATTTTATACTTGAACTCAGTCATATTATTTTCCACTGTTTTCAAAACTCAGCCATGTTTACTTTGCTTTAACACTTGAAATGATATTTCAAATAATATTTTTGGGCTGAGCATCGTGTTTCACTGTTGCTCGAGTGGTTTATGTTATTTTTGACTGATTAAGGCCGAGGGCCTGTGTTGTGAGAATATCTTTTGGGTCGGGTTGCACGCTGCAACGGTGATACACTGATTTTGATTATGAGGCCGAGGGCCTGAGATATGTACGCCACAAGGTGGCTTGTTGATATGAGGTGAGATCCTGTTTATGATACCACGAGATGGCTTGATATTGTGCTTGGGCCGTAAGGGGCCCCTCCAGGAGTCTGCACACCCCCAGTGAGAGCGGGTACCATTGTGATGTGAGATATAGCCCGAGGGGCTCGTATTGTTCTATGTGATTGCCCGAGGGGCTGATATTGTTCTATGTGATTGCCCAAGGGGTTGGTACCATTCAAAGATATTGCCCGAGGGGCAGATTTGTTGACATTGTCCCCGAGGGGAAAACCTTATGTGCTTATCTTTATTATTTGCCTGTCATTTATCTGTTTAATTATGTATTTATGCTCGAGGGGCGGATTTCTGTGCTTATCTGCACTATTTGTTCTACATTCACTTGCGTAACTTTTGAAAAAGTCATTTTCAAAGAAGTTTAAACTGAGCTAAGAAGTTTTAAGGGATTTTACAACTTCATTGCTTTTTTACTGGTTTTTGAATTGCTTCTACATAGCATGTTGATGCACTTTTCGTGATTTCTTACCATGTAGACTTAGGTTATGATTATTACTCACTGAGTTGGAGTACCTAATTTACTCCCTTCACCTTGTGTGCAGATTCAGGTATTTCAGCACCCGATAGCGGGTATTAGCTGAGCTGAGGCAGAGTCAGTGGAGTTTTAGCGAGGTAGTTGCCTGACATCCGCAGCATAGCTTTACTCCCTCTTGATCTCATTAGATTACTCTAGTATATTTTCTAGAATATCGTTGTATTTATACCCTAGTAGATGCTCATGACTTGTGACACCTCTATATCGGGCTGTATTCCGCACGTTATACTATCTTATGCTTAGTCTTTGACTTATTTACTCATGCTTAGATTGTTTATTTATGTTTAATTGTTTTAAAAATTGAATTGGAACTAGTTGGCTAGCCTTTTCTTTATGAGAGGTACCATCACGATCGGGTCTGGGTTTAAGGTCGTGATAAGTTGGTATCAGAGCCTAAGTAACATAGGTCTCACAAGTTATGAGCAGGTTTAGTAGAGTCTCGCGGATCGGTACGACGATATCTGTATTTATCCTCGAGAGGCTGCAGATCCTTTAGGAAAAACTTCACATTCTTGAACTTTTGTCTTGCATATTTGATTCAGCTTTAAATATAACTCTTTGAATTCCTTCAATGCATTCGTATGCGCGCATGAGCGCTCAGTATCATATGTGCACCGATGGCTTGAGATTCCCCGATCAAGGGGCGAGATATGATCTCTGTGTGTTGATGTTGGGCCAGTCTTGAGGACTTGAGGCTAGATTTTTGCCTATAGCTTGAACACCGAGGTACTAATTGTGTGAGCAAGTGCTTTGAAATTTATATGATCAATATTTTCCTTATTAGTGCAAGTGACGGATGGATGGCTATGTAATGAGAATGTTAGTGCTGCGAGATGTATTCATATGATTTGGAAGCGACGAGAAAGATCTGCTAGAGGATAGAAGAACTATTAGGTGCTTGATTTCCGTCTTGATTTGAGTTATAGCCTGAGTTATGGGCGTGTGAAGAATCTTTTCATGTCTCCTAGTTGGGAGTGGAGTAGTTGCGGTATGAGTTCAGATTCAGGAAGACTAAGTGACTGCATAATGGTTATGACGGTGGAACGTATACTTAAATGTTAGTTTAAGGCAAAGAAGGTGGCTTATCTCCTGCGAAGTGTTCTGTTGTTGTGTGATATTTATGTTGTCTGTTAGAAGATCCCATTTACAAGTGAAATATATGTGTGAATTTAATTTGGATCGTTTAAGAGAGTGAGTTTAATTTTTACGAGAGTAAATGCGAGATTTGTAGAAGATATGAAGTATCAAATGGTCTGTGTTCCATGAGCTTATGAAGGATTGAGTTAATCTCACTATGGTATTTTGGCAGCAATAAAGTATATGTGTTATGAGTTATGGTGCATGTTTTGATCTATGGCTTCGAGCCAAGTGAGGGATTCCGCTATTGAATAGTTGATATGGTTCCAGCTCCAGGCATATTTGTGAATCAGTTATGGCTCGAGTAAAGGAAATTTAAATAAAGGTTATATTATGCTTTATGGGTGCACGAGAATCGGGGAATGACTTAAGTTGTGGTTGGTAGGAATGCTCGGTGCATAGGGCATGAAGTTGCTTGGTTATATTGGAATAAGATCACATTTTGCAGTGTCGGAGTGCTAATGAAGCACAGGTTGTTCAGTTCGTTCAATCAATCTAACTACGGTTTGAGTAGAGTGGATAACTCTAGAGAATGGTCCTATTGTGTCCAAAATTTTACATATAACAATTGGGTATCTTCAAGTTGTATATGTGGCTAGAAACTGAGTTTTCATTGGAAGATATCAAGACTCGTGGTATCTTCTATATTAATTATGGGATTATATGTACTAGTATTAGGAAAATAGTACGTGCCTTCAGATTCACAGGAAGTCTTTTCAGGGTAGGTATTCTGAATGTGGTGCTTTTGGGAACATTAGAAAGAGAATTTAGCGGGTTGTGAACCTTAGACTGTGTGGTATAATGCTTGGGCCTCGTGTGGTGAGTCTGGGTTAAGGAATTGCGATGACATACAAAGGAGGAGTATCGAGTCGAAGGTAAATCAAAAGGGAGCTCGGATTGATGTAATAGCTTGGTAGCAAGACAGATCGATATGGTAAGGATATGATTAGTTCTTTGGGTGCTTACGAGGTAATGAGTTTCTAAAGGTATTTTGCTGCAATGCTCTCAGGTTTTGATGGCTGGCGTAGCTTGGTCAAGTCAGAAAAGATTCAATCCTAGCAGGTCTGGTCTGTGCAAGGGGAACTTAGAGAGTTCTTGATGGTTTCTACCTCAGTTAGAGAGGTATATTTTTCTATGGGCATGAGGAGCATGGGATGTATAGTGATTTTCTTCTAAATGAGATCAATGGAAAGTTCTTGACTAGTTGAGTACGAAGATATTTGTGGCTTGGAAGGGAGATGAAGTTCTCATGTTACCCTAGGATGGTATGGTATATACGGTATGTTGGGGAGGATTGAGATTTGCGTGTGTAAAGTTACGGTTCAGTTCTGAACGGAAGGTCATAAAAATTCTTAGCAGCACAGGCAGTTTCTGATAATTAGAGAAATGAGCTTCAGATGATTAGGGGAATGATCTTCAGATGATTAAGGAAATGATATTACTGATTGGGGTGATTTGATGAGGGTATATGTTTCAGAAAAAGGCAATGTGATTAAGTTGATGTTACTTCATTAGTACTGCGGCACTTTCTTGTTAGATCAACTGCTGATATTCAGGTTGCTTGGTGGTACGGAAGAATCATAAGAGTATCTCTCATGGGAAGGATCGACACTATTTAGTGACTATCGGGGTTTGGAGACCCGAGTGTATCTTTTGTTGCTTGGTATGTTAGATTTTGAATGTGATATTGGGTATAGACTGGTTGTCGCAGTGTTGTGTCATTCTGAGCTATTTCGCTAAGGCGGCGATGTTGGCTATGTCGGGAATGCCATAGATCGAGTGGCGAGGTTCGCCAGATTATGTTCTTAGTAGGGTGGTTTTATATTTCGAAGTCCCAACGAATGGCTGGGACCAATTGTCTTTATTATTTGGGCTTTCGTGATGGATGTCAGTATAGAGACTCCTACCATGGATTCAATTCCGATAGTGAGGGACTTTTCGGATGTGTTCTGGTGGTCGGGCATGTCACCGGGCAAGGTTGTTGATTTCGGTATTAATTTGATGTCAGGCACCATATTGTATGGCACCTCCAGAGTTAAACGAGTTGATGGAGCAGTTCCAAGCTTTCCTTGATAAGGGGTCCATTGGCAGGCCAATGTGGATGTGTGTTCTAACTTGAGTCGACTTGGTTGGCTCTGAGTTTTATTGCTGAGGGATGTATGATTCGATTGTTATTGATCCTATTAGTGTTCTGAGGAGATATATGAGTTACCTTTCCGTGTTGTGAGGCATTTGGATTTGTTGGTTATAGGCACATATAGTGCGGTGTTATTGGGGTCTCTCAGTGGAGCGAGTAGGAGGAGTATTGGATGTTGCTCGGCGGATGGCGTATCGGTTATGTTCTTTTGGGTTGTGTGGTGTTATATATTTTCTTCGCTATGGTTATGATGATTTGCTTTGGCTCTAGACATCAATTGCATATGGTCGTCAATTTCGTGCAGAGTGACATACGGTGTTCTATGTGGAGCCAGTGTTTGGATAGGTTCGCGCATTGCAGCGAAGTTATGTGGAGCTATGACCTCTCGAGTTAGATTCATGTGTTCTGTTTCTAAGATGTGAGACGGGTTCTCAGCCTGGTGTTGTGGTGGTACTGGTGAACTTGCGGTATAACTCTTTCATTTGAATCACTTTCATGATTTGAGTATGTTTGGATTGTTCTTATTGGTGCGTGGATTGCACAAGTTGCGACTTTAGTCTGTATTGAGGTGTCATGTCACCAGAGTGATTGTGTTGGATTAGATGAGATCGTTGGGATCTTTAGTGAATACGAATGGATTCTATTTCAGCATGTTAGAAGGATAAATATCAAGGTTCGGCTCAGAAATTTGCTATGGTCTTTGCCAAAAGAGAAGTGGCTTCATGAAGGGTTGATCTAAGAAATGGTTATGGCTTACTATGTGTTTTATTTATCATTGGGAGTATATGAAAGTGTTGGGATGAGACCTTAGTTGATAAGAGATTTTATATGGGTTCGGTTGTTCTGTGTAGTTGTTGTGATTAGAAGTTATCACTGCAAGCGTTTGAGTTACGTGGTATATTATGTAATTGCACATGAGATTGCAGGTATGAGTTGTTACAGCTTTTTCGGGCTTATTCACATTATAAATGTGGGATTCTGATCGTATTGAAAATTTCAGAAGTGAAAATGTGGTTCTATGGTTTATGGGCTAAATTGGAGTGCGAAATTTCAGTTACAATGTGTTATCGGACCTATATGAGATAGGGTGACTGGGATCATCCCCGGGTATATGTATGGTAGAGTAATTCAGCGTTTGGTTGTCTTTTATAATAACTCCGGGCACGTTCGAGGATGAATGTATGTTTAAGTGGGGGGATGTAACGACCCGACCAGTCATTTTGAGCTTTTACACTTTGTTCGCTAGTTCTCGGGCATGGCTTGCCCCGTGTGATGTATTGTGACTCATGTAAATCGTTGGTTTTGGTCTCCAAGGGAATCAGAATGAATTTGGAAGAAACAGTTCTCAGATGAAACTTGAAATTTGAAAGGTTTGACCAAGTTTTGACTTGTTTGCATATGATCTCGGATCGGAACTTTTATGATTTGGTTAGCTTCGCTAGGCAGTTTGGGACTTAGGAGCTTGATCAAAATGCATTTTGGAGCTCCGCGGAAACTTTAGGCTTGAATTGGCGGAATTGAGATTTTTGTGTTTTCCGGTTGATAGGTGAGATTTTGATATAGTGGTCGAAATGAATTTTCGAAGTTGCAGTAGCTTCGTTATGTCATTTGGGATGTGTGTATAAAATTTCAAGTCATTCGGACGTGGTTTGGTTGGGTTTTTATCAAAAGCGTATTTTAGAAGATTTTAGAAACTTAGACTTGAATCCGATGTGTTTTGGATTATTTGATGTTGTTTGAGGTGTTTTGATTATTGGAACAAGTTTGAATAAGGTTTTAGGATGTGTTGGTGCTTTGGTTGAGGTCCCGGGGGCCTCAGATGAGTTTCGGGTTGTCATTCGGATCATTTTGATGTTTGGAAAACTGCAGAAAATCTGCTCAGCTGTTGCAAAGATTTATCTCTTCGTGTTTACGAGTGGAGTCTCGCATTCACGAAGAAGGATTGAGGAAGGATAGGAATTTAGCCTTCGTGTTCGCGAGAGAGGCTTCGTGTTCGCGGAGGGCTGGATTGGTAGGCATCACATTTGTGTGAGACAGGGTCGTGTTCGCGTAGGTTGGCAAAGTGATGCATAGTGTTCGCGAGGTTGAGGACATGTTCACGATTTGTGGGCTGCAAAAGGCATCATGTTCGCGTTCGTGAAGAGTAAAAATTGGTAAACGCAAGTTTTTGCTTCACGAACACGAGGCTTTGACCGCGTTCGCAAAGAAGGAAATTAAGGCCTGGGCAGAATATTTTTAAGTCCTCTTGTCCGCGATTTTGGGGCGTATTTCACCCATAGCTACTCGTTTTTTGAGATTTTTGAAGGAGATTGAAGAGGGATTCAAGGGGAATCGTTGGGAGGTCAGTTTATTGGAATAAAAACTCGATTATTATGTGAATTCTACCTAGAAAATCATGAAAGCTAAGTCTAAAATTGAAGAACTAGGGCTTGAGATATTAGACTTTTGAATTGGGATTTGATGGACCATTTGAGGTCAGATTAGAGAACTTTTGATATTTATGAACTCGTGGGGAGATAAGGAATCTACTGGTTTGAAAATTTTTGAGTTTAGAGATGTGGGTTCGAGGCTCAGGTTTTGGTAATTTCGGGATTTGTGCCCTTTGTTGATTGTTTTCGCTTGGCTTTGTTCCCTTAGCATATTTTGACATCCTCGTTCTGATTTTGGATAGATTCGACGCACGTGGAGGCCGATTCAAGGGGAAAATGCGTCGTGAGCTAGATATTTAGCCTGTTCGAGGTAAGTAATGATTGTAAATGATGTTCTGAGGGTTTGAAACCCCGGATTGCACATCGTAGTGCTATATTAAGGTGAAGCACACGCTTGATGACGAGCCTGGGGTCGTGCACTATTGGAGACTATGACTTAGTACATCCCGATTGATGATTTTACCGCGTATTTGACTGAAATCTCTTTGTTATCATCATTATTTGGGGTGAATACCATATTTGGGCTTCGTGCCAACTATTTGAATCCTCCAACGATTTTGTTGATATTTCCTCACTATTTTGAATTTATACTTGAACGCAGTCATGTTATTTTCCACTGTTATCAAAACTCAGCCATGTTTCTTTGCTTTAACACTTGAAATGATATTTCAAATAATATTTTTGGGCTGAGCATCATGTTTTATTGTTGCCCGAGTGCTTATGTGATTCTTGACTGAGTAAGGCCGAGGGCCTGTGTTGTGAGGATATCTTTTGGGTCGGTCTGCATACCGCAACGGTGATATGCTAATTTTGATTATGAGGCCGAGGGCCTGAGATATGTACGCCACGAGGTGGCTTCTTGATATGAGGTCGAGAGCCTGTTTATGATGCCATAAGATGGCTTGATATTGCGCTTGGGCCGTAAGGAGCCCCTCCAGGAGTCTGCACACCCCCAGTGAGCGCAGATACCCATTGTGATATGAGATATAGCCCGAAGGGCTGGTATTGTTCTATGTGATTGTCCGAGGGGATGATATTGTTCTGTGTGATTGCTCGAGGGGCTGATACCGTTCTGAGATATTGCCCGAGGGGCAGAGTTGTTGACATTGTTCCTGAGAGGCGAACCTTATGTGCTTATCTTTCTTATTTGCCTGTCGTTTACCTGTTTAATTGTGTATTTGTGCCCGAGGGGTGGATTTCTATGCTTATCTGCACTAGTTGTTCTGCATTCATTTGCGTTACTATTGAAAAAGTCATTTTCAAAGAAGTTTAAACCAAGCTAAGATGTTTTAAGGGATTTTACAGCTTCATTGCTTTCTTACTGGTTTTTGAACTGTTTCTATATAACATGTTGATGCACTTTTCGTGATTTCTTACCATTCAGACTTAGGTTATGATTATTACTCACTGAGTTGGAGTAATTACTTTACTCCCTGCACCTTGTGTGCAGATTCAGGCATATCAGCAACCGGTAGCGGGTATTAGCTGAGCTGAGGCAGAGTCATTAGAGTTTTAGCGAGGTAGCTGCCCGACGTCTGTAGCACAACTTTACTCCCTCTTGATGTCATTAGATTATTCTAGTATATTTTCCAAAATATCATTGTATTTAGGCTCTAGTAGATGCTTGTGATTTGTGACACCCTGATATCAGGCTGTGTTTGGGCTGCATTCTACACATTATACTATCTTATGCTTAGTCTTTGACTTATTTACTCATTCTTAGACTGTTTATTTATGTTTAACTGTTTTAAAATTTGAATTGTAACTAGTTGGTTGGTCTTGTCTTCAAGAAAGGCGCCATCACAACCGGGTCCGGGTTTAGGGTCGTGACAAATAAAAAGCAAGAACATGGCTAAATAACAAAGACCCAACCATAATTAAGCCATAAATTAAACACCCATTAGGTTTACACACTAGGGTTACACCACAAACCTAGTTAAAAATCTAGCTACGCATTGTGGTGTTGAAGAAAACAAGGTAGAAAACATGATAAAACTCATATTGAAAGATTAAAAGACAAAATCCAATATTAAATCACCAAAGTAAAATAAAGTATCCTAAAGCAGCAAAGAAAAATGGCTACAGCAGTTCAAATATTCAAAACTTGACCTAATTTCATGAAACTAGTCTAGTTATACAATGCTAAAAATTTCGAACAAAATTGCCCTTTCGGAGGTTCTACGACCGCATAATTCCATGTGCGGTCTGCACTTTTCTTCAATTTTGATAGGAGCTGGATCTGTGACAGCACAATTCTGGAATGCGGATGCATCTTTAAATGTTCTGCGGTCCGCACAAATCCTGGTGCGGCCGCACAGGGACCATTTGCGGACCGTATATTTTTGAGTGCGGCTGCGTGACTGACTTCTGCGACCGCACATTGCTTGAACCTCATATGCACACTCTCTGAACTTTTTCTCTTGGGTAGCTTCCGCGGCTGCGCATTGCACTTAGGCTCTAATGGATTTCCTTCACATTCTGTGGTCCGCACTTTAAACCTTTGTGCTTGATTTTTGTCCTTGAATTCAGATCACTCCTTATTGTGTTGGATTTCATCTTTGTGGCTCATTTTTCAATACTCCTGCAATTAAGTATATTTCATAAGTTTTCGAGAATATAACTAAAATACTTTTGGACTAAAACGAAAGCTAAAAGCCACTAATAATTAGTCAAAATTCCCACTTATCACCACAGCAGGAGGGAAATTGCAGCCGCAAAATTCTCACGCGGATCGCACAATTGGAACACTGCAAAAGTGTAAAAATGTTAACACTCTATAGTTTGAGCTTGTTGGTAAGGAGGATAATCTACGACCACACGTGAAATCGGCAGCTGCACCTAAAAATGTGTGGACCGCATAATAAAACCAGAGACAGTTGTCCCAAGCGCTAGAGTGCGGACCGCAAATGAAAATATGCGGTCGCACTTGAATCTTTTCCCTCTTAATATTGTTATTATAAATAGGAAACTTGAGTTCATTTTACATTTTCCATCTTCTAGTGAATCATTGTTACTCTGCAACTTTCTAGAGGGATTTTTACTGTCCATACACACAACCACCTATGCTTATACACCCAGTGCACTCACTCTGTCTGGTATGCTTCATTTAATGTTAAATTTTTGTTATTTTAACTTTTAAAATTTTAGTTTCTTTTTAGGCCATTTATTATTAAAGTTCATTTATATGTCCGTATGGGGTAGATCTGTACAGGATAGTCATAATACATGCTCTAACGGGAATGGGTTAATGAGAATTCATGTCTATACCATGTTTCCATGTCTATTTGTACAAGTAATTGAAAAAATCTAAGTAGAAAATTTTGATTGTATGTAGTTTTTGAAATCTGCGGCCGGAGTTGAATTTGTGCGGTCCGCAAATTAGGAGTTTTAGGAAAATTAGTGAAGCAAGTGCATTTGTGACTGCACTTTTATTGTGTAGACCGCATAAACCTGAAAGAGGCCACAATTTAAAATGTGTGGACCACAGATTTCTCCTGCAGCCGCAAAAGAAGCATCACACTGTCTTTAGTGAGGGCCTTCTGAGCCTCTGATATTCTTTGACAGAAATGCGGCCGCACTTGTAATTTTGCGGTCTGCACTTCTAGTCTGCGGGCGCACTTCAAAACTCTGCGGACTGCAAATCCCAGTCTCTGCAGCCTGTTGTTTTAATCATAACCCCATAATGTCCATATTGTCTTCCTTTTCTTATATACGTCTTGAACGTGTTTAATGATGGCTTGCAACTAACAATCTTCTATGCTTTGATACAGACAATAGTTCGATCACGAGGCCGCAACGACACTACCAAGGGAAGAGGTGAATCTTCTAGGGGTTGAGGTAGAGGTACCTTGCCCCTTGGCCAACCCAAAAAAATCAAGAAGAAGGCCAAAGCAGGTAGAGGGAGAGACGCAGGCCTCTTCAAGCCTAATTCCTATATCCTATATAGGGAAGCTTCAGAGGGCAACATAGCCTCTATTCAGGAGGAGCAAACAACAGCACAGTCTAGGCTACATGGGCGATTCCAGCTCAGGAATGAGGCCTCTTCATCTCACACCACTTCCAAAGGGCTGGAGAGTGCTTGCCGGACCTCTAATCCAGCAGCTACCCTAGACACATAGGCACAGACTATACAAGATATTCACAATGATGGAGATGATACATCCACGTATGTGGAGAGATCGAAAAAAAAGAAGATATGGGAGGATAGGTTCGTCAGCTTGGCTGCCTTCACTAATTTTCGTATGTGGTGGCCAGTGAGATCTTTGACACTCGAGTGACAGTTCCTATTAAAGGATTTAGATAAATACAACCCGGTGATGTTGAGTTAGTTCAGCGCAAGAAAGGGTTGGATGTGTCTTACTGAGAGAGTTGAGGATGCCAAGGATTACCTCGTTTGAGAGTTCTACGCAAATGTTTCTCACATCAAGAAGGAGACGAAGGTACCAAAGTACACAGTTTCAAGGTGAGATTTGATCAGCATACACTAAACCCTTACTTTGGGTTTGAGGACTTGGAGCCAAAGGAGTATCTGGAGAAATGTGCAATGAAGGAAGAAGTCTGACCTTGGCTAGTAGTGATCTTAGAACAACCAAGGCCACCACCATCATGGATTACTACTCGATTTCCCATTCAGCAGGATATATTGAGCTTCGAGACGAAGGGATAGCAGACCTTTGTTTGCACCAGACTTGATCCGTGCTAGAATGAGACTCATCTACCTCTTCCTCGGCCGTTCTTATGGCTTCCATCATGGTCGGGTACCCAATTAATATGGGTGCCTTGATATCGAAAAAATATTTAGCTTGATACATATTTGGGATTGAGAAAGTCAATTGGGCAAAATTACTCTATGTACGAGAGGCATTGACCGGGTAACTTAGAGTTAAAACTATAATACACCACGATCAATAAAACAAGTGTTAATGTACTTAACCTATTAGGCGAAGACCTAGGTGAAGGTAACATCACTATGCTTTTTACCTATTTGAAAATAACCAAAAATAATTAGTTAATTTTTAGTTTCATTACTCTAATTGAGCATTGATAGTGTATTTTATAGAAGTAAATTACAAACCAATTTGATTGGAAGTGTATTTAGGTTGTTTCATCATCACGCATCAAGTATACACTCTAACACCCATTGTTAGCTCCCTGAGTAAATCAACCCCGACTCTTAGTTGGGTACTATTCTTCCAACGACCTATTTCATTCATTGTTGAGTGTGGATTGGGAGTGGATCGCTTAGTAGATACTGTTAGCGGTGAGTTGCTTTTGGAAAGTATAACAAAACACTTCACATTGCTGAAAAAATTCATGGGACAACCAATAGTGCTGCTAAGCTCAGACACATGACCTATGGAAGCTTGAGTGAAACCATTAGGTGTTGTGCTCTTTTGGACACATCTTAAATTGTTACACTTCTTTGCCATGTTATCTGAAATACATTTATTGTTCTTCTGAAGCTAAGCAATAAAGATGAACCTAAGTCTAAACTCCAAGCTACCAACCAAATTATGATCTTGTTCTAAAAGTTTTTGCCTATAGTAACCCAGGTGTTTATAATACTCTAAATTGCCCAACGATATTTTCTTACTTGAACCTTGAGGACAAGGTTCTTTTGAGGACGAAAGTATCGTTGTGAACCAAGTTGACTCCATGGGCTTATAGGCTAGAAGAGATGAATAAAACTTGGTCAATTGGGATTATTGGACCGAGTAAAATGTTAGACAATAATATTTGGGATCCAAGCCTAGTTAGCAAGTGGTTAAAAAGGATTACGAGATTAGAAAGAAGGATCATGCGAATTATATTGAAGTCTCGACTGAGTCTGTTCTCCTCATCTCCTTTGGTGAACCTATTTCTCACCCCTTTCTCTCTCTAGTTTCTCGTCCCCTTTTTTCTTAGCTGTGGGTTGCAATTTCTCTTCTCATCTACTCTCTATTTCCTTTAGTGTTGCTTTCTACTGTTCTATTTCTATTTGGTTATTTTAATTCCGTTATGTGAGTTAACATAATAAGTTGGTTTGGGCGAGATATTCAGTTCGTTACATTCACCTACAAATTAACAAAGTAAAAAATTGCATATGAAGAAGCATGAGCGGAGTAATAGACGACATTCTTCTATTTTCTTTTTGGGATTTTTTATTTTTAGTATGTGCCAGAAATCATTTATATTCGACAGCCGAAAAAGTGTATAAAATTTGTATAATTGTTATATATAACATACAGAATGTGAATGTATATGTGTACAATTGAGAGCGGCTATACAATATCATTTTTCTTTTTTTCTTTTCTTTTTTAGGGTGTTTAAAAAGGAATGCCATCAGATTAGTTACCAAAAAACGGCTACTGCTACTTTGCTGCCCGTCTTGTTAAAGCTAAAGTCTAAAATAGTACTACTACTTAGACAATACTGATCAGAAAATCTCATTTGGCTTTTCAAAAAAGTTTAACTGTCATTAAAACAAAAGCTCTAGCAATATTTCATACTTGTTTCAAAAGTTAGTAGATTAAATCAAAATGATACATGGAAAAGTTTATGTGATATATATTGAGAGAAAAAATTAAAGGTTTCTACTTCCTTTGCCTTTAGTTTCTACTAGTACCAGTAGTTGACAATCTTTGGAAACTGTTGGGGAGTAATTAAACAGCATCAATGTACGTAGTATTAAAAAGTGATCACAAGATTAATATTAAACCTTGTTTTTTTATAAAACGACAGTAAATTAATTCCATGTGTAATAAGATAGCTTATCTTCTAGAATGTGAAAATCTTCACAAGATCATGATTGCTTGTTCTACTAATTAAAGTAAAAAAGGTCAGCTATCCGTCAAATACCAACAATGTCCCCAAATATTTCCTAGAAATCTTAGATAAGATTATCTTATTGTTGATTAAAGAAATGGGGTTATCATTTCTTAAAGTTGATCTCATTTTTTAAAATAATTTGTCCAAAGAAAGCAACAATAGTCAATCAAGTTGTTGCTTTTTAATCTTCTACAATGATTTTTAATATTTACTAACTTTTTAATAATAGGAGCACCATTAATTTTAGAGGAATTTTCATAAATCACTATAGTTTAATGGCAATTAATTTTCTATAGCTATCATATACATAATTACTTCTTACAGCTACTATTTAGTTGTTACGTGACTGTATTCGTTGTGTTCGCTACTATATTCATGAATACATTAGCCGAATTCGCCTAAAAATAGGGAAATCTAGCTATTTAATAATGGAAAGAGGATCAATTAGCGTGTATCACTCCTAATTTAACTCAACGAAATTAATTCTACACAAATTTTGCTACTACCGTATTGTATTCCATGTATTTGCTCGACTGTATTTATATATACAATGAGGTATTTATAAATACAGTGACGATATTCGCTATATTCACGCTTAGTGCATTCATGAATATAGTAGTGGAATTCGCCTAAAAATAGAGAAATCCATTAACGGAAAGAGGATCAATTAGCGTGTATCACTTCTAATTTAACTCAATAAAATTTTGTTGTTATTGTATTGTATTTCATGTATTCGCACGACTGCAGTGAGGTAATCCACCTAGAAAATAGGGATTACAGCAATTTAATTTTGTATTCCATGTATTTGCATGAATGTATTTATAAATACAGTAAGGTAATCCCCCTAAAAATAATGATTACTGGTGTTTAATAACGGAAAGGGCAATATTGAATTGTATTCAATTTCACTATATTGAATTCAGTTGTATTCAAACAACAAAAAATTAACAAATATAGTGTATACCGTTCTGTATACATTGTATTCAATTCATAGATATTCATTCACTATTATACATTGTATTCAATTCGACGGTATTCAAACAACAAAACATAGTAATATTCTACTGAATTAAAAAAATACAAACCTTCAAAATATATAAATACAGGCAAAAATAATGCATTTATACAAAAATAAAACGAATTTAAGTGTATTTGTATAAAATACAATGTATCTGTATCATTGTATAAGACTAAATAGCAAAGAAGAGAAGAAAGTTCATCGGTGATGGCGTTTTCAGGCCAAGCAAAATATGGTACACATTGTTATAAAACAAAAAATGTAGACGAACAAAAACACGGCCCTCAAATCTTCTCCGGCGTAGCCATGGGCAGATCTGTTCGCCTAAGAGGATGAGCAAATAGTGGATTCTGACACCGAAGATGATTCTGACGACTGCCACGATGATTATGACACCAACGACGATTCTGACAATGACCACCATGATTACGCCGACGATTCTGCCTATTTGAGGGAGAAGAGAGATGATTGAGATAATTTTGCTGATTGAGGGAGAATAGGTAGGTATAAATAAATAACTATTTTGCTATAAAATAGAAAAGATAGCTATAAGTAATAATATTTTGAAATTATTTTGATTTATAATAAATAGGGTGTAATAGTTTGTTGAGGTAAAATTTCCTTAATTGTACGTATCTCACAGAAAACTTGTGGAGCCAGTTTGGCCCCTAGCTGTTCTTTGGACCATCCTTTGTGTATGGATCAAGTTACAACGGATCATACAAGACCAAGTACCAGTGAGAAATTTAAAAATAGCCAGATTTATCACTGATCGTTGAAAAATAGCCAAGTTTCAAAAGTCATTAAAATTTAGCCACTTTTTATGTAAAGAGAAATCTGAGCGAAAATACTGTTCAAAATCCGGAAAATACGCCCGCAAATTTTACGGGAGTTCCAGCAAGTATAAATATCCAGTATAATATACTGGAGTTTGGAGCACTGGTGCTCCAGTCTCCCGCAAATTTTACAGGAGTTAGCAAAGTATACCGATCCAGCATAATACACTAGAGTTCGTACACAAATGCACCAGTACTCCCGTAAATTATACGGGACCGGTCCCTGTTGCAGCAAAATAGTGGTTATTTTTCATTGATTTGGTAAACGCTGGCTATTTTTGATTGATCAATGTGAAAACTGGCTATACCATGAATATAAATCCTGAGGAGATCATGTTTGTATATTTTGTACAGTGAGAAAGTAAAAGTCAACGGAGGGAATAGAAATCCTGAGGAGATCATGTTTGTTTATTTTACTAAATAAAAAACACAAATGGTCGGCTGCCTGTCAAATTCCAACAGCCTCCCCAAACATTAGCTAGAAATCTTAGATCATATTGAAGTAGTTGCGCGAATGACATTATCTTACTGAGACTAAATAAATGTTTATCATTTGTTAGATATGTTGTGTTTTTTTTTAAGCAATACTTCTCTAAACAAAGCAACAAAGTCAATCAGTCTGTCGATTTTTGTTCTTCTTTTAATCTGTTGAACGGATTTTTAACATTTACTGACCTTTCAATGATTGGACCATTACATACCTCAATAAAAACTTGTCCAGCTTCTAGCTGTTATTTTTTTACATGTTTAGCTGTGTAAGATCTAAGAATAAAGCCAGCACAGGAGAAGTAGTTGGCCGTGACAGCATATTGACTCATGGAATCAATAATACAGATTTGCATCGCCTAAGACTTTGATGTATTTTCAATGTCTTTGCCTTGTGTTTGGATGATCTAACAAGTTTGCTGTCAAGAACCAGATAGGGAACCTGATACACTTGGGCTACATTGCAAATCAACGGAGTCCAGCTAAATTTGAACTGATATAGCTTCAGGAGATAGACAACCAGACAAGGACCTGATATCCTTGTGGTTCACTCATAGCAGTACGAGGTCAATTGGATACAGCTAGAAGCGACGTGACTGCTTGCACTATTTCTAGCGGTCACTTGTTCTTTGACCAACTAGAGTGCATACATCATTCAAGTGTTGTCATAAAGGTGTGTTAACAAGAAGATTACATCAAGACATCACTTAAACACTTAAAATTCACTTCAAGCATTCAAGACTTTGGAAAACGGTGAACTAAATCCTCTAGAGCTTGAAGAACAAAGTAAAACGCTACTATGGACCAGTTCCTAAATCGAGTATTCTGTTGTCCTTAATTGAGTTGTAACTTTGTGATTGTTCTTATTGTAATTCCTAAATTGCTTAGTTAGAAGCGATACTTAGGAACCCCTCTGTAAAATCATAAACTTTCTGAGTTTTTGTTGTGACTAGAGTTAGTCATAAGTTAAATCCTTTGTAACTAGTAAGTGACAAAGTGGCTTGTGAGAAGTGTATTACATGTTAGAGTGAATGAAGTCTTTGTAACTAGAGAGTGACAAAGTGGCTTGTGATTAGTGTATTACAAGTTAGAGTGAGTGAAGTCTTTGTAATAGAGTCAATACAAAGTGGCTTGTAATCTAGTGTTTACAAGTTAGTGAAGTTGAAAGCCAACAAGTGTAGGTCGTGATTTTTGTCCCCTTGAGTGGGATTTTTTCACGTAAAAAATCCCGTATCTCATTTACTTACTGTTTCATTAGTATTCTCAGTGGAAACTCATAGAGGAGCAGATACTCTATAGTTTGGTAGACTCATATAAACTAACAATTGGTATTAGAGCAGGTTCCTACTATCACGCTAACACCTAGGAAGGCTCCATATGGCTGCTGCACCAAATTTTAAAGAAGGTCAATCTACATGCAGACCACCCAGGTTTAATGGACAATACTATGGGTGATGGAAGACAAGAATGCATGATTTTATTATAGCTGAGGATTCTGAGTTATGGGATGTCATATGTGACTGCGCTTACGTCCCAATAAAGGTACTTGAAGAACTTCCATTCTCAATGCCAAAAACCATAAAAGAATACACCGACGCATACAAGAAAGCTGTGGAGAAAAATTTTCGTGCCAAGAAGATTTTGGTATGTGGAATAGGACCGGATGAATACAATAAAATCTCTGCTTGTGACACTGCTAAAGAGATATGGGAAGTTTTGCAAACAGCTCTTGAGGGAACCACCCAAGTAAAACAATCTAAGATCGATATTCTTACTACCGAGTATGAACTCTTTACGATGAAGGACGATAAATGCATTCAAGATATGCACACAAGATTCACTTCCATCATAAATGAGTTACAAATTCACTTAGTGAAACCATTCCTAGGAACAAGCTAGTGAGGAAAATCCTCAGTATCCAGCCTAGTTCTTGGGAAAGCAAGGTAAATGATATTACTGAAGCAAAGGACCTACAGAAGCTAACCATGGACGAGCTAGTTGGAAATCTGAAGACCTACGAGATGAAGAGGGAGATAGATGGTGAAAGAAAAGAACCAAAGAAGGAAAGGAACCTGGTGCTCAAAGTTGATAGCAATGATTCAAGTGAGGAGGACAGTGACATGGCTTACTTAACCAAAAGATTTCAGAAAATGGTCAGAAAAAATGGAGGAACGCCAAAAAGGGGCAACTCTAGCAAACTAAAGAACTATGATCTCTGCCATAAGTGTGGAAAGCTTGGGCACTTAATCAAAGAATGTCCTCTCTTGATGCAAGAGTGCTCCAAGTACAACCCTGAGAGAGCAGCCAAAAGGGACTCGGTTCCTGACAAAGACTTCAAAAGGAAGAAATCTGCTGACAATATGGTGAAACATGCTCTAGCAGCATGGGGACACTCCTCTAGTAAATCTGAAGATGAAGCCTATGCAGACAGCTCCATGATGGCTTTCGAAAGTGAGAAAAATGAATATGATTCAATATTTGCTTTGATGGCACAATCAAATAATGATGAAGAAGATGACAAAAGTGAGGTAAATTTCAGGGATATTCAGATAAATATGAAATCCTACTATTCTAAATAACACATGTCTTTAGCTAGTATATTGATTGATGCCTATCATAGTCTTGTGGAGGATAAGGATTCCTTGACCTTAGAGCTAGGAGACGCTGAATAAACTATAGATGATCTGGTAGTGTGTGTAGTTGATCTAAAGGAAATCATTTGTGAGCTGGAGAAAGAAAAATTTGTTTTAACCAAAAAAATTGCTAACATAGAACATGAAATAGATGACTTAGTAGTTGTAGCTGTTGACCATAAGAAAACCATTAAAAACTTCAGAAAAAATATTAATGAAGAGAGTGACTGAGATTGAGGAAGAACGAGATGATCTCTTAGTAGTAATTGCAGACCTAACGGAAACAATAGAGGGACCAGGGACTGAGTCAAAACCTGAAAATTCTGAAAAAGGAAAAGAGGTAGCTAGTGAGTAACACATTAGGCTTAAAAACGAGTTGAAGGCTGTGAGAACTAGTCTTTGTGTTGAATTTGAGAAAAACAAGCATCTCCAGAGTGAACTGAAAAGAGTAAAAAATGATCTTGAAAATTCCCTAAAGTGGACCTAGTCCTCAGAAACTATCACTGCCATATATGTTAATAATGGTAGACACAGGCAGGGAATAGGGTTCCAAAGAGAGAAAACTCCTTACAACCCTCATAGCAAGTATGTTACTGTACCAGACAACTGGCTGTGTACCCACTGTGGGAACAAAGGGCATTTCAAAGAAAATTGCCAAGCTAGGGTCTAGTCTATTAAAAAAACAAAGTGTTTGTTGAAAATGTAACTACTAAAAAGGGACCAGGTTCTACACAAAAAAAAAACACATATTACCTGCATGGACTAAGAGAGCCCTTATTCATCCTCTTGTCTACTACAAGGGACCCAAACTTGTTTGGGTTCCTAAAACTAACTCTTGATCTCCTTGTGCAGGGAACAGTGAAAGGAAGCAGTCAACAATGATTTATGGATAGTGGACGTTCAAAACACATGACTGGGAACACCATGGACTTTCTTTCACTAAAATTCCTGCAGGGAATGAGTGTATCCTTTGACGATGGGAAAAAGGGATACATGCTTAGAGTTGGAAAAGTCGGGAAATCACTTAGTCACTCTATTGAGAATGTGTACTATTTCAATGGTATTAAGTACAGTCTCTTGAATGTCTCTCATATATGTGAAAAAGAAAACAAGGTGGAATTGTTGTCCAAGATATGTACAGTTACTACTCTGGTACCTGGTGATGTGGTACTTGTGTCCAAGAGATACAAGAATATCTATGTCGCTGCCATACAAAGTAGTGATCTGAGTTGTCTGAAAGCTGCTGATGATGATGCTGAACTCTGGCACAGATGATTGGGGCACACAAGCTTCTCTCTTCTGAACAAACTAATTCAGAAGGACCTGGTCCATGGTCTACCCATGTCAAAGTTTAAAGTACAGAAAGTTTGTGATGCATATGCTATAGGAAAGCATATGAAGTCCTCTTTCAAGTCTAAAAAGGATGTAAGCACCTCAAAGCCACTCGAGCTTCTACATATGGACCTATGTGGCCCTATGAAAGTGCAAAGCAGGGGAGGAAAAAAATACATTTTTGTGATAGTGGATGACTACTCCAGATTCACATGGACTCTACTTCTTAGCACTAAAGATGAAACCTTTGTGGTTTTTGTAGCTTTTGTGAATAAAATCCAGGTAAAAATGGAGTCTAGAGTCGCATGCATTAGATCAGATCATGGAACATAATTTGAAAATGCCAAATTTGATAATTTCTGCAATGAAAACAGCTTCACTCGCAACTCCGCAGCTCCTAGAACCCCCTCAGCAAATAGAATAGTGGAAAGAAAGAATAGAACTCTTAAAGAAATGGCAAGAACAATGCTGATCAACAGTGGAATTGCAAAGAACTTCTGGGCTGAAGCGGTCAACACTGCGTGCTACTTGGTGAATAGGTGCATGATCAGATCACTCATGAACAAAACCCCCTATGAGTTGCCGAATGGAAGGAAACCCAAGATGACTCATCTAACAAGATTTTGGTACAAATGCTATGTTTTCAACAATGGAAAGGATTAGCTTGGTAAATTTGATGCCAACAGTGATGAAGGAATATTTCTAGGCTACTCTTCTCAAAGCAAAACATACAAGATATACAACAAGTGGACTCAATGTGTTGAGGAAAGTGTTCATATTATTTTTGATGAGTCATATCCATCCTGTGAGAATAGTGCTGAAGAGGATCAAGATGGAGAACCCTTACCAATCCCTGGTGAAGTCATTGAAATGACAAATAGAAAGACAGATATGATGAGCCAAGTGAAGGAGCCGAGTGGAGACAACACTGAGTCTTCTTCAATGGAACCAAGTATCTCAATTAGCACAACTAAAACTGAAGAAAGAGTGGTTAATACAGTATAGAGTACTCCACCAGTACCTGAAAGAAGAACACAAGAGAACCAGTTGAATACACCCAGCTCCTCTACAAATAATCGTCAAATGCCCAACTAGAAACACAAAATCTCTTATCCTTTTGACAACATAATTACTCCTCTAATTTCTAGAGTACAAACTAGGTCAAAAGCCAAAAATTCACTTGCCTTCTTAGCCTTTCTCTCCCAAATAGAACTCAAAAATATCAAAGAAGCCCTGGAAGATGTAGATTGGATTACAACCATGCAAGATGAGCTGCATCAGTTTGAAAGGAACAATGTCGTGCACCTGGTACCTAGACCCTCAGATCGAACTATTATAGAAACCAGGTGGGTATTCGGGAACAAGCTTGATGAACATGAAAACACTACAAAGAACAAGGCTAGGCTAGTGGTTCATGGCTACAATCAGGAGAAAGGGATTGATTATGAAAAAGCGTTTGCTCTAGTCGCTCGCATGGAAGATATTAGAATCCTAATCGCTTTTGGATCCAATAAGGAATTTACCTTGTTCCAAATGGATGTCAAAAGTGCATTTCAAAATAGACTTCTTAAGGAAGATGTCTATGTGAAGCAAACTCTATGATTTGATTATCATGAACACCCTAAATATGTGTTTAAACTGGACAAAGCGCGATATGGGTTGAAGCAGGCTCCTCAAGCTTGGTATCAAAAGGATGTCAAAATTCCTCTTAGAAAATGGCTTTAAAAGAGGGAAAATTGACAACACCTTGTTCCTGAAGAAATGGGGAAGGAACCTGCTCATTGTTCAGGTCTATGTTGATGATATCATTTTCTGGGAAACAACTGATTCTTTGTGTGAAGAATTTGCAAAACTCATGGAAAATGAGTTTGAAATGAGCATGATGGGGGAGATGAACTTCTTCTTGGGTCTTCAAGTAAAGCATTCCTCAGAGGGTACATTCATTTGTTAGCAAAAATACATTAGGGAGCTCTTGAAGAGGTTTGACATGGAAGCATCAAAGGTGATAGACACTCCCATTACTACGACCACTTGATTGGACATGGATGAAATTGGATCACCTGTGAATCAAACGATGTATAGAGGAATTATTGGGTCTCTTCTCTATCTCACTGCCGGCAGACCTGATATTGTCTTCAGTGTGGGGCTATGTGCAAGGTTTCAATCAAAAATCCCAAGGATTCTCATTTGAAGGCTGCCAAAAGAATTCTGTGTTACCTTAAGGGAACACAGGACCTGGTCCTTTATTATCCCTCAGGTGACAGTTTTAATCTCATTGGATACGTTGATGCTGATTATGCAGGTTATCTTGTGGACAGAAAAAGCACTTCGAAACTGGCTCACTTTCTAGATTCATGTCTCATCTCTTGGGGCAAAAGAAAGCAAAACTCAGTGGCTCTTTCAACAGCTAAAGCAAAATATGTAGCTGCAGTATCTTGCTATGCTCAACTCATTTGGATTAAGCAGCAACTGCAGAATTTTGGGGTACTTACTAAGTGTGTGACCCTTCTATGTTATAATACCAGTGCACTCGACATGGCTAAGAATCCAGTTCAGAAAGGACTAAGCATATTGATGTGAGGCAACATTTTCTGAGGGACAATATGGACAAAGGGTTGATCTGTATGAAGTTCTGCAGCACAAAAGACCAAATAGCAGATATCTTCACCAAAGCATTGAGTAGAGAACATTTTGAAAGAAACAGGGTGAAACTAGGGCTTTTGAAGCCCAATTGAGAACCTGATTCCTCTTTACTTGGCTATGAAAATCACCTTTAGGTAAAACTAGGTAAAGTGTTTTCCGACCAAGTCTAACTCACTTCAATACCGTTTTAGGTAAACATGCATGATGAGTATAGAAGGTGTAGATGCAGTGCATGGATGATAAAAGAGGATTGATATTCTCAGATAAATGGTCAAGAACCTGGTTCTTGTACCAAAGGTTAGTAGTTATGTGCATTCTTTAATACACATTTTGAAAAGGTAAAAAAATAAACTGCCATGTCATCCACCTTTTTTAGACCTTATTTTCGTGTCTCTTCACTTCAAATCATTCCATCTCCCTCTGAAACATTGCACTTCTCCATGCACAGCCTCCGTTTCAGAACCGTTGCTATCTCTCTGTTCATAATTATACTTTCTGAATAAAACCCTTCTCTTTTCTCCACACATCATAACTCCTCCATTAAAACTTCTCCAAACCACCTTACCTCCATCATTTAAATGGATGATACAAACTCCGACATCCCTGCCTCAGTTATCCCTAATACTGAAAAACCTATGGAGTCCTCCGTCCCCACTGAGTCTTTTATAACCACTCATGTTCTCCCCGCTAAAATCACACCTTACCTAGATTCCCCATCTCTCTCTATCCCAGAAACCTATAAAATTGTTGATATGTCCCCTCTATCTTCTGAGGTTCCCACTACACAACGAAAAAGTGGAGAACAAGGTCAAAGTCCTGAGCTTGCACAGGGTTCTACCATTATTATTGTAGCTTCCGTGGTAGAAGTGGTGCCGATTGAGGAAGAAAGTGTTGTACCAACTTTATGGTATCTGCTGATGCTGTCTTGCATGAAATAATTTCTCAGAGAAAAGAGGTACATGGTATGGGGGAAGAAGGAACCCTAGTGACTGTTGAGGGCTCTGCACTAGCAGAAACTACTGGGCCCTCACATGAGGAACCTGAACCCTCTCCAAAGGACCCAGGTCAAGGTTCTAATTCCAAGGCCAGTTTTGCTCCTGTATTTGCTGTTGCACCCCTGGATATTCAAGCTCCTGAAATGAGGTCTAGCGATGAGGAGGATTTAGACAATCTGGCTCTTGATTCGTTCATATTCAAGAGAAGGTTGGTGTCCACTCCTGAGCCTTCCACCAAGTGACCTACTACCAGGTTGCAAGCAAAGGTAGCCTACGACTCTGCCCTCCAAAAAAGCAGAAAAAATAGTAATAAGCAAAGAGGAGATTGGTGAAAGACAATGTGCCAGTATATGATAAAGATGTTCTTGTGGTAGAAGTGGAAGAGGAAACCCAAGAGGAACCTGGTTCCTTGGTGAGAAGGTCCCAGAAAAAGAAGCAGCTTGTTTCAGTCGAGAGAGTTTCAATCGCAAGTTTTAAGTTGAAGGATGTTGTGAATGAGCCCTCACTTTCTGATAAGGATGTGTTAGTCCAGTCCAAAGGTAAAGAAAAATCAAGTTGTGGGAAGTCTGGCAAACGAAAGTCTGAAGTTGTTAAGGAACCTGGTTCTGTGAAAAAGCTAAGGAGTGAAAGTAGTTCTGCTTCAAACCGCCTAAGGCACCAAAAGGTTTTGCTGGGTCATACTTTTGACCCAGCAATCTCTAATATAGGTGGTATGCGACAAGTCCTTGAGATGGTTAAGTTTCAACGATAGGGGCATATATTCCAAATGGATGCACCTAAGGTGTATGAGGATGAGGTTCAAAGCTTCTTCGCCAGCCTCTTTCCTGTTGATACCGACCATATTTATGCTTTGGTGAATGAAGTGGATATCGTGTTCGATATAAGTATGTTTGGTGTGTCTAGTGTGAAGGATGTGAGTCAGTATAATTTTCGAAATGTTGTTGTAAAGGAAAATGAGAACCAAAAGGGGGTCCAAATCCACAAGAAGGCATTACTCCCTGTTTATCAGTTGCTCTTCGAATTGGTAAACAAAATTCTATTGCCTCGTGTTGAGAGAAGATCCATGACCTCTAAGTCTGACCTGTTTTTGATGGAGCAACTGGATAGCTTTACTCTTGTCAGCCTGCCTACTATAATGATCGAACACATGCAAAAGGTAGAAACCTTCAAGGATGGTAATCATGGTCTTCCATATGGGTTTCTGCTTACGCAAGTGTTTAAGTCCTTCAAGGTGCCGCTAGGGAGAGGCAAGGTAGGAACCAAGAAACAGACCTTCTCACAGACAACGTTGGAAGAATACGAGTGCATTGAAAAGAGTGGGGGGGGGAGGGGTAGGCAGTACATCAACCATCTCATAGCTTATTAATGCTCAAACTAGTGCAACTGAGGAGCTTAGACGGTTGAAGGCCAGGAATGCTATCCTGGAAGGTCAGCAAGCCCAAGGGGGTCCGGTATCAAATAATGATGTGGCTCGTTTGGTACAAGAGAAAACTGATCTCAGGGAACAATTGGAGAACTTAAAAGCAGCCAATGCCCGAATAGACTTAGTTCTCCAAACTCTTGCTGCAACTTCCAAGCCCTCTACTCCTAGTTCCCCCTAAGTACCCCTTTAGTGACAAGTTTCTGGATTGTTCTTTTAAGGTTTTTTTATGGCAGATGTTTTTTTTTTTGATGTGGTTGGGATGTAACAGTACTACTCCCATCTTTAACAGTCAAGTCAGGGGGAACTCTCATTACTAGTATCCTCTGCTATTATCTCATTGCTAGAGTTCTCTACTTCTTTTCTCTACCATGTTGTGTGCACATATGTGGCATGAGTTAGTTTGGCTAGACTTCTTTACGCTGTTTGACTGTTTGTGTCTTTTTAATGATGCCAAAAGGGGGAAGTATAACTTGTATCAAGGATCTGATTAAGGGGGAAGTATAAAGTCAGGGTGAACTTGTGAAGTTCCTGCCTATATGGTTCTCTTTGCTCCAAATACACGTTATCAATGTCTAAGTTTGTCATCATCAAAAAGGAAAAATTGATGGGTTTTCAACGTCTTTGCCTTATGTTTTGATGATCTAACAAACTTGTTGTCAAGAACCAGATAGGGAACCTGACACACTTGGACTACATCGCAAATCAACGGAGTCTAACTAAATGTGAACTGCTATAGCTTCAGGAGATACAGAAGCAGACAAGGACTAGATATCCTTGTGGTTCACTCATAGCAGTACGAGGTCAATTGGATACAGCTGGAAGCGACGTGACCGCCTGCACTGTTTCTGCACGCACTACACTATTTCCAGCGGTCACTTGTCTTTTGACGATCTAAAGTGCATACATCATTCAAGTCATATCATAAAGGTGTATTAACAAGAAGATTTTATCAAGACATCACTTGAACACTTAAAATTCACTTCAAGCATTCAAGACTTTGGAAAATAGTGAGCTCAATCCTCAAGAGCTTGAAGAACAAAGTAAAGCACTACTACGGATCAATTCCTAAATCGAGTATTCTGTTGTCCTTAGTTGAGTTGTAACTTTTTGATTGTTCTTATTGTTTTCTTAGTTAGAAGCAGTACTTAGGAACCCCTCTGTAAAACCATAAACTTTCTGAGTTTGTGATGTGACTAGAGTTAGTCATAAGTTAAATCCTTTGTAACTAGTAAGTGACAAAGTGGCTTGTGATAAGTGTATTACAAGTTAAAGTGATTGAAGTCTTTGTAACTAGTGAGTAACAAAGTGGCTTGTGATTAGTGTATTACAAGTTAGAGTGAGTGAAGTCTTTGTAATAGGGTCATTACAAAGTGACTTGTAATTGAGTGTTTACAAGTTAGTGAAGTTGAAAACCTACAAGTATAGGTCGTGATTTTTGTCCCCTTGAATGGGATTTTTCCACGTAAAAAATTCCGTGTCTCATTTGCTTACTGTTTCATTAGTATTCTCAGTGGATAATCATAAAGAACCAGGTACTCTATAGTTTGGGCGACTCATATAAACTAACAAGACTCATTAAGAGAAGCGCACTATTTCCTTCATTCAGCCTTTCTATGGGGTTTTTGTTAAACCTTTTCTCGAGTCCGAAGTTGATGTTCTAATCCAATAGACCCAAATGGACCGCTAGATATCAAAATGAACTGTTCTAATCCACTATACATGATAACCAACTTTAAGTTCCAAGTAAACACAGGAGTACAAATATATATATATACAACTACATGTTTACCATATATATTTTCATTTTCATTGTTATTACTATTATTCCTACTTATTAATAAGAGGGAATAGCAGACAGCTTAAAGTCAACATGCCTGCTTGTCCTCACGAGGGTATTATCGTCATTTCAGTTAAAATAGATTAATATGATTGGTCAAAAAAGAATTTAACTGTAGCTACTATATTAATTTTTGATGCCTTGACTAAATTGCTCTTTGCTTATGTCATTGTTCATCACTCTTAAGATATGCATAGCTTTGGAATTAACGTGGGCCCATCTGATTATTTTCAATAGCTATAATTTCAGTGGTTGAATCTTCCATGCCTATTATACTATGCACTACTATTTCCAACACGTGGCCCTCTTTCCATGTGTTACCTTCCCTTGACCACATATTTCAATTCTACTGTCTCTTTGAAATAGATTATGGAGTAGTAATTTATACACAGAGAAAGCTTTGCCATGAAATTCTTGAAGGACGTGTTTTTACTTTTCCAGTTTTCACTTCTTTGCTTCTGTTTTATTTCTCTTGTACAAAATGTTAACATTAACATATTTTAATTTAAAAATAAAATCTAACTAACAATAAAACATGATTCACAGAGAGATATTATTATTTGATATTCTAAAAGAGCTAATATGAGTTAAAATTAATATCCTTGGTATTAAATATTTAATAAGATGGTACTTTATAATTGTATCATTATTTTTCTAACCAAAAGCAATAAATTATAAATCATATAATCATGATATAATACTTCATCTTAAAAGTGTGTAAACCTTTTGTCTTAATTTTCTGTTTGATAATATAAATTATCGCATTTCATCTCAAAATAAATGCTTTGTGATTATACTTGGTGCAAAGTTCGTAATATTGTTGCAGGTATTGCCTTTTCTAGCGTGATAGATTATGTCAATAGTATCGGGAAAATACTTCTAATTTGTACTATAAAGATTCTTTAATAAAATAGAAGAGAGTTGACTATAACAAAAAACTTTAAGAACATTTAAATTATACTAATATAAATATCTAAATTATGCTAATAACTTTATAAAAATAGAGAAAAACTTCAAGAAGCTTTAGGGATTTAGAAGGCACTAATGTAGCTATACAACTTTTAAAAAAAAAGGATTAAAATAATTAAAATATATACCTTAGCCCAAGGAATTAAAGAAGATGAATTTCCGTTAAAACTTAGCGCCTCAAACAAATATGAGGGAGCAACATTAAGAAGACAAAGCAATTAAAAAAATACTTAGATGTATATCTAGGTATTTAGATGATTATAACAAAATTATAAAGTTGATAGAAGGAAACTATTACTATATTAAAAATATGAAACAAAAAATAGATAATATGGCCGTCATGTATCTTATTATCTATATTATGTCATTATCATTCTTTGAAAACTGAAGAGAATTATGTTGTTATAGCAAAACATGGAGCATAGTTACATTTTGTTATACACCCGTTCCTGGAGTACATTATCTATTTGGTGTTAATACATTAGTGTTTAATATCAACTATATAAAAAAGAAAAAAATTTAGCATGTATTCTCATTTATAAAAATACAATCAAGCAACTCTTCGCTCTTTCCAACATATCACATTGAAATGTAGTTCTTTACAAAAAGTCAATATTTTTTTTGTTGAGTACTTTCTTAAGCCTATAATAAACTAACATTTTATAGAATTAGAGAGAAATTCTGAATAAGATATTATATTAAATTATTTAAGTATATATTACAACTAATTGCAAATATTAAAGAGTATAAAGATACATTACTAAATTTAAAACAAACGAAGTTTATATCGTATTTGAATTTTTGGTAAAATTTGATAAATTTAAGTTCAGTATTGCAGAAACTATCAATATACCGATAAGTTACAAAAAATTTTACCTTAAGATGAATATGTGACAAAGTTATGAACATAAAAGAATAGAGAAATTTAAATTAAAAATATGCAAAATTTAAAAAATTTAGTGTAGCATTCTCTTTTGATTAGCACAGTCTAGGTATTTTTGTATAGGATTTAGGATTTTCTTAATGGGTGTGCTAAAAGTAAATTGGACACTTATTATGAACCGGGGGGAGTATAAAATATAAAATAAGCCGACGGAAAAGCTTTTGTATTAAAATAATGGTTAAGAAAACAAATAGAGAAAATCCAACAGAAACGATTTGACAGAAAATTTATTCCTCAAGTGTTTTCAATTACATAAAAAGGTAAATAAATTAAACTAGCGGGAATAATTTTGAAAGAGTTGACTTTTTTTTATCACAATTTTTTATTTTTACTGAAATAGGGTAAATTTAAAATAAAAATAATTAAGTGGCAATGATTTGATGAGAATGTTATTCATTAATCGTGAATTTTATTTACAAAAAGAAGGTAAATGAAAATAAAAATAGGGCTCCATTTTATTTATTTTATATTTTTAATAAAAATAAATATTATGAGTAAAGAATAATGAATCTAGTCCCGTTAATCTTTTCTGGACACATGGCAAACATCAAGTCCACTATTGAACATTACCTGAACAATTTTCACTGGAGCAAATCCGCTCCCATAAAAGAGTACTCCTTTTTCGACAATACAATGGTATTCCTAATATTTGTACTAGGACTTCTAATTTTGTTTTTTTCATCTCCGTGATTAATTAGTTCAATCAAAAGAGAAAATTTCTGGATACATTACATAAATGGTTGATTACATCTATTTTTCTTTTCCATTAAAACTCTGAATAACTCGATGAGTTGAAATGAGTTTCAAAAGGGTGCAATTCCTTACCTAAATATAAATTTAATTCGTACCAGGATCTTGAATATGATAATCTTACACAAAATCGTTACAGAAAACATACCTGAAGTGGAAGCGTTTATTGGAATTGGTTTCTCGCCCCTTGCCCTGGCTTTCGTTACCACCGCCTTTAGTGATGGAAAAGAAGAATAAAATAGGTGGTAACCCTAATGGGTGGGGAGATGAACAGTTTATAGAGGTTCTCACTTATTCCGGTACATCTACCAAGTAACCAATCGAACGGACGAGATATTTCATTAATTAACGGCCTTAAGTTTATTGGGCAACATACATAATTAGAAAAAATTTAACATTCTCCCATTTGGCCCAATAATTGAATAACATTAGTATTTAATATAAGACCATTAGTTGTGCATAAACAAATCTCTTCTATAATGTTCATCGTACTAACCATAATACGATAAACTACTAAATATGAGTTATGGCGGTCATACATATTTTATCTACATACTCCATTCAATATACTACAACACTAGCAACTCATCGTACCAGGTCCATAATCTATAAAATATTATGGTCCATAATAATGTCTCATTGAGACATCCTGTAATATCTCAAAATAATAATGTGTACACCATTATGAACAGAAAATTATTAATATATATTAGAAACACATAAATGAGATCAGAGTATAAAACCATCATAAACACATCAATCATAAATATAGCCAAGACTCATTCTATGTACATAATCTTTAAATATCTTTGGTTGCAAACCTTTAATTAACGGATTTGCAATCATGAGATCAATTCTAATATGCTGAAGTGACACTCTTTCTTTCTAAATTTCATCCTTGACAGTAAAGTACTTTAATTCCATGTGCTTGACACCTTTGGAGTATTTATCGTTCTTGGAGAAGGATATCGCTGCAAAATTATCACAGTAAATTTTTAACGGCTTGGTAATGGTATCGACAATCCTAAGTCTTGAAATAAAGGTTCACTACGATAATGCATGAATTGTGGCTTCAAAACATGCCACAAGTTTTGCTTCCATCGTGGATGTGGCAATGACAGTTTGTTTGGCGCTTTTTCATGATATTGGTCCTTCAGCTATTGGAACATATAACCAAACGTGGACTTTCTAGTGTTATACATCCAGCAAAATCTGAATCCGAGTATCCAGCAGCTTCCAAATGCCTGGATCTCCTATACACAAGCATGTAATTCTTCGCTCCTTGCAGGTACTTCAACACTTTCTTTGCAACTTTCTAGTGATCAATTCCTAAGTTACTCTGATATCTTCCTAGCATTCCGATCACAAAACTAATATTCGCTCTTGTGCAAGTCTGAGCATACATCAGACTACTAACAATATAAGAGTAATTAATTGATTCCATTTCCTTTCATTCTAAATCATTCTTAGGCATTGCATGAGACTAAATTTTTCCCCTTTTTGAAATGGAACAATTCATGCTGAACAATTGTTCATGTTAATCTCTCTAGAACTCTTTTAATGTAGTCTTTCTGAGACAATTTCAATAATCCTTGTGATCTATCACGAAATATTTTTATTCTTATCACATAGGATGCCTCACCCATATCTTTCATTTCAAAATTTTTAGAGAAAATATTTTTGGTCTCATGCAAGATGTCTAAATCATTAGCAGCAAGTAGAAAACCATCAAGATATAAGACAAACAATATAAACTTGCTCCTACTGATCTTTTGGTATATACACCTATCAACTATATTTTCCACAAATTTAAAAGATGTTATGGTATCATTAAACTTTATACTATTATCGTAAAAATTGTTTGAGTCAATATATTAACTTCTTCAATTTAACACCTTTTGTCCTTATTCTTTGGTTTCGAAACCCTCGGACTGGTCCATATAAATTTCCTCATCAAGGCCTCTATTGAGAAAGGCAGTTTTTACATTCATTTGGTTTGACTCAAAATCATAATGAATCACCAAAGCGATAATAATTCTTAACGAGTCTTTATTTGAGACTGGTGAAAAGATCTCTTTATAATCAACGCCTCCTTTCTGAGTATAACCCTTGGAAACAAGTTTATCTTTATATCATTTAATATTGTCATTTGAATCGCGTTTTGTCTTAAAGACCCGTGTACACCCGATTCTTTTAGAACTTTCTGGCAATTTAACAAGATCCTAGACTTTATTATTCCATGGATTTTAACTCTTCCTTCATGGCATCAATCCATTTTTAAAACTCATTACTTTCTATGGGTTGTGAATATGAAACCAGATTCTTATTAAGACCTTATGTCAAAATCTGACTCTTGCAAATAAATTATGTAATCATCTGAAATAGCTGATTTTCTTACTCTTTGGGATTTTCTTAATGGCATTTCTTATGGTTAATTTGTGTTAGATATTTATGAGCTAGTTTTTTCATGAAGTGTTTCATCCAAATGCTGCTCGGTGTTGTCAAAGTATTTTTCAATTATTGGAATAATATTTGGTATTTGTGTGAAAATATGCACATTCGTGGGTAATGGAACATTGGCCCTCACCACTGTTATTTCCAGCCTTTATTTTTTAACACTCCCACTAACTTCACCATTATCAATGAATCTTGTATAAACGGTTTCAAAAATTCTTGCTATGATTTAAACAATAAAACACATACCCATTAGATTACTTTGGATAACCAATAAAGTAACCACTTATTGTTTGATAATCTAATTTTTTTTCTTGTGGATTATAAAATCTAGCTTCCGCTGGAGAACTCCAAAACATGCAGGTGCCTTAAAGTAGGTTTTCTTCTTGTCCACAATTCAAAATGAGTCTTTGAAACTGCCTTACTAGGAACCCTGTTTAATAGATATACATCGGTTTTAAGAGCATACATCCATAATAATTTGGGTAATAAGAATTTATTTATCTTGCTCCTAACCATATCTATAAGTATTCGATTACGCCTTTCTGCAATGCCATTTTATTGAGGTGTTCCTGACATAATATACGGTGCACATACGCCACGTTCCTCGAGGAACTTTGCAAATGGACCTCGACATTGTCCTAATTCATTATATTTTTTATAATATTCACCATCTTATCTGACCTAATGATTTTTACCTTTTTCTCTAATTGCCTTTCGAACCAATTAATAAACACCTTGAGAGTATTTATTACTTGAGATTTTTCGTTTAGCAAATAGTTGTATCCATAAGATAAAAAGTCATCGATAAAGGTGATAAAAAAAATTTCTCCATCAAAAGATGGAACATCAAAGGGTCCAAAAATATCAGTGTACATTATTTCAAGAAGCTGGGTACTTTTTGTGACGCCTTTCTTCCTATGATTGGTTTACTTTCCCTTAATGCAATCCAAATATATATATTAAGATCAATAAAATTTAGATTCAGAAGAATCTCATTCTTACTAATCTTTCTAAGCTTTCTTTGGATATATGACCCAAACGTCTGTGCCACAAGTAAACAGAACTTTCATCTAGTGAACTACGTTTAATTCCAACATTATGGTGAATAGTAAGAAGGGATTCAGAAAAATCAATATCGAGTTTCAATTTATGTAAACCATCAATAAGAATACCGGAACCATAAAAAATAATATTCTTATATAAATTGAAACATCAATTCCAAACTTTAAATCAAATATAAAAACATCAAGTCTTGAAAGAGAAATCAAATTCATAGAAACTGAAGGTACATAAAAAGTCTGTAATAGATCAAGATGATGTCCAGTTTCCATGATAAAACAATAAGTCCCTACGAATTCAATTGGAGCCTTCATACGATTTCCCATGAACAAGAAATAGTTAATTGGATTTGTATTTAGATCATAAGGAATCCCTGCAACGTAATAGATACATGTGCAGTTACACCAGAATCAAGTCACCAAGTATTATTGGAACTTCTACTAAATTTGATTTGAAACCTACAAAAGCACTAATTGTACATTTCTTTTTGAACCAAGCTTTACGCTTCAGGCAATCTTTCTAATAATGTCCTTCCTTGTTATAGAAACAACACATATATGCCTTATGTTCTTTCTGAGCATCATGTGAAGCTTTAGCAGGTTTTTCTTCTTCTTGAATGTGATGACTCGATAGGTCATCCCAGACTTTAACCCTTAATTTTTGTGTTTCAAAACCTCAAATAGCTCCTTTTAGACTTCCTATTTTGTATGCGCAGTCCATGCCTTTCTCCAGAAGGCTTTTATGTGAAAAACTTAACAAAATAGGAATGTGTGCCTTAAAAATTTATTTGAGTTGACTTCGATCAATATTTTGAGCAACCTGATAAGCAGGGATTTTGATCGCTTATTTGCTCTCTTTTACTTGCTTTTTAGCTCAAAACTGCTTAAAGGTACTCCCAATAACTAATAAAATGTGCTTTTGTACAAGAATATTGGAAAATGAGCTAAAGAAGTCAAAATCAACTCATAAAGGAGTCAAAAGTGAACAATAACCAAAACAGGGCAAAAAGGCCAACAGTGCGGCCGTAGACGAGGAGATCCAACGAGTTAGTTTTTGGGCCAGCTAAAGTCATGCGGACCATATCATAATTGTGCGTCCGTAGAAGGACAAGTGCGGCCGCACACAAAATTATCCGGTCCGCAAAAGACAAAGATCAGAGAGATGGGAATTCTATAGTCAAGCTGGAATGTGAACGTGTGACGACCCGACCCGTCATCAAATCAGTTACCACTTTTTTTCCCCATTTTCAGCTTCTTTATGCTTCATTATCCATATCTTATGTGATAGAGCTGGTTTGGAGAGGTTTTGGCAGGAAATGAGACACTTAGTCTCTTTAAGGAAGGTTTGGTTTGGAAAAGTCAACTGGATGTTGACTTATGAGATAGAGGGCTCGGATGTGATTTCTGGTGATTTAGTTAGCTTCAGGAGATGATTTGTGACTTAGGAGAGTGATCGGAATTGATTTTGGAGGTCCGGTGTAGAATTAGACTTGAATTGGCGAAGATAGTATTTTGGCGAATTCATGTTGATAGGTGAGATTTTGATCCGAGGGTCGGAATGGAAGTTGTGGTAGCTTCATTAGGTAATTGGGGATGTGTGTGCAAAATTTTAGGTCATTCGGAGGTATTTTGGTTGGTTTTGTTTTATCAAATACGAGTTTCAGGAGTTTTAGAAGAACTTAGGCTTAAATCCGATTTAATTTGATGGTTTTGGTATAGGTTGAGGTGTTTTGATGATT
Source organism: Nicotiana glauca (assembly GCA_026770625.1). Lineage (NCBI taxonomy): Eukaryota > Viridiplantae > Streptophyta > Magnoliopsida > Solanales > Solanaceae > Nicotiana > Nicotiana glauca. The sequence goes on from MU746910.1 coordinate 45,663, forward strand.
GTAGCAAGTTTGAAGGATGTTTTAGGATGGGTTGGCACTTTTGGTTGAGGTCCCGGGGGCCTCGGGGTGATTTTGGATGGCTATCGGGATGAATTTTGGACTTGTGTTGTTTTAGAAATTTGCTTGCTCTGGTATTTCCGCATCTGCGGAAAAAGGGGCCGCATATGCGGTTCCGCAGATGTGAAAAGGGGATCGTAGGTGCGAGTTTCTTGTAAGGTTGGTTTTTTTTTCGCAGATGCGGGCGTGGAGCCGCATTTGCGGTGCCGCAGATGCGGCGTTGGCATCGTAGAAGCGGATATTGGCGATTGGGGGATTTCCGCAGAAGCGGATTATTTTCCGCAGGAGCGGAGCCTGCAGATGCGGACCTTGATCGCAGAAGCGGTCCGAGCATTTAAGTGAATGGCCGCATAAGCGAAAGAATTCCACAGAAGCAGAAACCGCAGATGCGGTGCTTGGATCGCAGATGCGAAAAATGCATGGGCAGAAGAGTTTTAAAAGTTCATTTTGTTCCAAGAGCTAAGCTGTTTTTCCTCCATTTCTGAACATCCTTCAGAGTTTTTGGACGGAAATTAAAGAGGGATTTGACTGGGATTGATTGGAGGTGAGTTCTATGACCTAAAAACTTGATTTAATTGTAGAAACAACCTAGAAATTCATGAAAATTTATCAGGGGGGGGGGGAAGAATTAGGGCTTGAGTTTTGGCATTTCAAATTGGGTTTTGATGGGACATTTGAGCTCGGATTTAGGAGTTCTTGATATATATAGACACGTGGCGAGATAAAGAATCCGTTGATGTAAAATTTGCTGGAATTCGAGAAGTGAGCCCAGGGCTCGGGTTTTGCAAATTTCGTGATTTTCGATGTTTTTTGACTCTTTTCGATTGGGTTATGTTCCCTTAGCCTATTGTGACGTATTCGTTGTGGTTTTGATCAGATTCGACGCGCAAGGAGGCCGATTTGTGAGGCAAGGGCATAGCGAGCTAGGATTTTGGCCGGCTTGAGGTGAGTAATGATAGTAAATGATATCCCGAGGGTTTGAAATCCCGGATTTGCACAACATAGTGCTATATTAAGGTGAAACATGCGCTTAATGATGAGTGCGGGGTTGTTTACTATTGGGGATTGTAACTTGGTCCGTCCCGACTTATGTTTTTACTGCGTATTTGACTGAGATGTGTTTATTATCAACATGACTTGGGTCTATTGCCATATTTTGGGCTTCATGCCGACTACTTGAGTCCTTCGTGGATTTTTATCACTGTTTCCTCACTATTTTGATATACTACTTGAACTCAGTCCTGTTGATTATCCAGTTTTACAAACTCAGCCACTTTAATTGAATTGTTAGACTTAAATGATATTACCATTGTAATTTGCAATGAGCACTACTATTTTATTGATTCCCGAGGGGCTTATGATGTTTTCTGGAGTGAGTGAGGCCGAGGGCCTTATGTGAGGATATGCTGAGTGATATGAGGCCAAGGGCCTGAGATACATTTATATGCCACGAGGTGGCTTGAGTGACTTGAGGAGGCTTTCAGGCCTTGTGAGCGACGTGAGGAGGCTTTCAGGCCTTATGAGCGATGTGAGAAGGCTTTCAGGCCTTATGTTGATATAGCGCTTGGGCCATAAGGGGCCACTTTGGAGTCTGCACACCCACAGTGAGCACGGGCACCCATATGATTTGAGAGTGAGCCCGAGAGCTGATATTATGCTGAGTGACTGAGACTCAACCCGAGGGGCTGATACTGTTCAGAGCGATTAATACTGGGCCCTAGGGGCAGATTTCTATTAACCATTTACTTGTTTTACCTGATTTACCTGTTTTTAAAAGGAGATTTCATTTGACTCTCTACTGTTTTACTACTTTAAGTGATTTACTGCCTGATATAGAATTGCCTTTTGCACTTATGTGTTTTCAGGCCTTCGGTTATTATATATTGTTGTTACTCATTGGGTCGGAGTACTCACATTACTCCCTGCACCATGTGTGGAGATTTAGGCATAGCAGAGTCCGCACCTGAGCATTGATTCCATCCAGACCTGGCAGCGAGTTGGAGTTACGAGGTAGCTGTTGACTACCGCAGCCCCTTGTCTCCCCTATCTTATGTCATTTGTATTTTCTTCGGACTATTGTATCGGATATTACACTTTGTAGACTTATAGCAAACTCAGTAGTAGCTCATGACTTGTGACACCCCGGTTTGGGCTGCGTCGGGATGGTTTCCCTTGTTATTATCACTATTCCGCATTATTGACTACATTAATCATGTGTTAGAATTGTTAATGGTAATTAATTACTTTAAAAGGGGTGTTTGCATTTTTCTGGCTGGCCTTGTCTTCACGAGAGGGGCCATCACGGCCCTTAGCTTGCGGTATTCCATTCATCCGGGTACCGTGAAGATGTATCAGGATTTGAGGTAGCATTATTGATGGAGAAGAATGAAGAAAGACATTGTAGGATTTGTGGCTCGGTGTCACAACTATCAGCAGGTGAAATATGAGCATTAGAGACCGGGTGGCGTACTTCAGCAGATGATTATTCTCGAGTGGAAGTGGGAGAGGATCACTATGGATTTTGTGAGTGGTCTTCCTCAGACTTTGAAGAAGTTCGACTCCATCTGGGTGATTATGGATCGGCTGACCAAGTCCACGCACTTCATTCTGGTATGTACTATCTATTCTTTGGAGCGGCCGGCAGGGATCTTTATCCGGGAGATTGTTCGATTGCATGGTGTTCCAGTGTCTATTATCTCAGATAGAGGTACTCAGTTTACTTCTCAGTTCTGGAGGACATTTCAACGAGAGTTGGGTACGCAGGTAGAGTTGAGCACATCATTTCATCCTCAGGCAGATGGGTAGTCTGAGCGTACTATTCAGATATTGGAGGACATGTTGCGTGCATGTGTTATCGATTTTGGAGGTTCTTGGAATGAGTTTTTGCCGCTTGCAGAGTTTTCCTACAACAACAGTTATCAGTCGAGCATTCAAATGGCTCCGTATAAGGCGTTGTATGGAAGGCGATGTAGATCTCCAGTTGGTTGGTTTGAGCCCGGCAAGGCTAGGCTATTGGGGACAGAGTTGGTTCAGGATGCCTTAGAGAAGGTGAAGCTGATTCAGGAGAGGCTTCGTACAACACAGTCACGTCAGAAGAGTTATGCGGACCGGAAGGTTCGAGATGTGTCTTATATGGTTGGTGAGAAGGTCTTGCTGAAGGTTTCGCCCATGAAGGGTGTTATGCAGTTTGGAAAGAAGGGGAAGTTTAGTCCGCGGTTTATTGGGCCTTTTGAGGTACTTAGGAGGATTGGGGAGGTGGCTTATGAGCTTGCCTTGCCTCCCAGCTTGTCAGGCATGCATCGGTATTTCATGTTTTTATGCTCCAGAAGTATGTTGGGGACCCGTCCCATGTATTGGACTTCAGCACGGTTCAGTTGGATGATGATTTGACCTATGATGTGGAGCCGGTGGCTATTTTGGGTCATCAGGTTCGATAGTTGAGATCAAAGGATATAGCTTCAGTAAAAGTGCAGTGGAGAGGTCGGCCCGTGGGGGAGGCTACTTGGGAGACCGAGGGGGAGATGCGGAGAAGATATCTCACCTGTTTGAGGCTTCAGGTATATTTCTTGACCGGCTCGAGGACGAGCGTTTGTTTTAATTGGGGAGGATGTGATGACCTGACCCGCCGTCACGTGAGTTACTGCTTCATTTTCCCCATTTTTCAGCTTCTTTATGCTTCATTATCCGTATCTTATGTGATAGAGCTGGTTTGGAGAGGTTTTGGTAGGAAATGAGACACTTAGTCTCTTTAAGGAAGGTTTGGTTTGGAAAAGTCAACTGAATGTTGACTTATGATTTAGAGGGCTTGGATGTGATTTTCGATGATTCGGTTAGCTTTGAGGGATGATTTGTGACTTAGGAGCGTGATCGGAATTGATTTTGGAGGTCCGATGTAGAATTAGGCTTGAATTGGCAAAGATGGTATTTTGGCAAATTCCGGTCGATAGGTGAGATTTTGATCCGAGGATCGGAATGGAGTTTCGAGAGTTGCTGTAGCTTCGTTAGGTGATTTGGTATGTGTGTGCAAAATTTTCGGCCATTCGGAGGTGTTTTGGTCGGATTTTTGATCAAATGCGAGTTTCGGGAGTTTTAGAAGAACTTAGGCTTGAATCCGATATAATTTGATGGTTTTGGTGTTGGTTGAGGTGTTTTGATGATCGGAGCAGGTTTGAATGATGTTTTAGGATGGGCTGGCACTTTTGGTTGAGGTCCCGGGGGTCTCGGGGTAATTTCGGATGGCTATCGGGATGAATTTTGGAGTTGTGTCGCTTTAGAAATTTGCTGGTTCTGGTATTTCCGCATCGGCGGGAAAAGGGGCCGCAGATGCGAAAAGGGGATCGTAGGTGCGAGTTTCTTGGAAGGTTGGTTTTTTTTCGCAGATGCGGGCGTGGAGCCGCAGATGCGGCGTTGGCATCGTAGACGCGGATATTGGCGATTGGGGGATTTCCGCAGAAGCGGATTATTTTCCGCAGATGCGGACCTTGACCGCAGAAGCGGTCTGAGCATTTAAGTGAATGGCCGCAAAAGCGAAAGAATTCCACAGAAGCGGAAACTGCAGATGCAAAAAATGCATGGGCAGAAGAGTTTTAGAAGTTCATTTTGTTCCAAGAGCTAAGCTATTTTTCCTCCATTTTTGAACATCCTTGAGAGTTTTTGGACGGAAATTAAAGAGGGATTTGACTGGGATTAATTGGAGGTGAGTTCTATGACCTAAAAACTTGATTTAATTGTAGAAACAACCTAGAAATTCATGAAAATTTATCNAAATTGGGTTTTGATGGGTCATTTGAGCTCGGATTTAGGATTTCTTGATATATATAGACACGTGGCGAGATAAGGAATCCATTAATGTAAAATTTGCTGGAATTCGAGAAGTGGGCCCGGGGCTCGAGTTTTGCAAATTTCATGATTTTTGATGTTTTTTGACTCTTTTCGATTGGGTTATGTTCCCTTAGCCTATTGTGACGTATTCCTTGTGGTTTTGGTCCGATTCGACGCTCAAGGAGGTCGATTTGTGAGGCAAGGGCATAGCGAGCTAGGATTTTGGCCGGCTTGAGGTGATTAATGATAGTAAATGATATCCTGAGGGTTTGAAACCCCGGATTTGCACAACATAGTACTATATTGAGGTGAAACACGTGCTTAATGATGAGTGCGGGGTTGTTTACTATTGGGGATTGTAACTTGGTCCGTCCCGACTTATGTTTTTACTGCGTATTTGACTGAGATGTGTTTATTATCAACATGACTTGGGTCTATTGCCATATTTTGGGCTTCATGACGACTACTTGAATCCTTCGTGGATTTTTATCACTGTTTCCTCACTATTTTGATATACTACTTGAACTCAGACCTGTTGATTATCCAGTTTTACAAACTCAGCCACTTTAATTGAATTGTTAGACTTAAATGATATTTCCACTGTAATTTGCGCTGAGAACTACTATTTAATTGATTCCCGAGGGGCTTATGATGTTTTCTGGACTGAGTGAGGCCGAGGGCCTTATGTGAGGATATGCTGAGTGATATGAGGCCAAGGGCCTGAGATACATTTATATGCCACGAGGTGGCTTGAGTGACGTGAGGAGGCTTTCAGGCCTTGTGAGTGACGTGAGGAGGCTTTCAGGCCTTATGAGCGATGTGAGAAGGCTTTCAGGCCTTATGTTGATATAGCGCTTGGGCCGTAAGGGGCCCCTCTAGAGTCTGCACACCCACAGTGAGCGCGGGTACCCATATGATCTGAGTGTGAGCCCGAGGGTTAATATTATGCTGAGTGACTGAGACTGAGCCCGAGGGGGCTGATGCTGTTCTGAGCGATTGATACTGGGCCCTAGGGGCAGATTTCTATTCACCATTTACTTGTTTTAACTGATTTACCTGTTTTTAAAAGGAGATTTCATTTGACTCTCTACTGTTTTATTGCTTTAAGTGATTTACTGCCTGATATAGAATTACCTTGTGCACTTATGTGTTTTCAGGCCTTCGGTTATTATTTATTATTATTACTCTCTGGGTCGGAGTGCTCACATTACTCCCTGCACCATGTGTGCAGATTTAGGCATAGCAGAGTCCGCACCTGAGCATTGATTCCATCCAGACCAGGCAGCGAGTTGGAGTTACGAGGTAGCTGTTGACGTCTGCAGCCCCTTGTCTCCCCTATCTTATGTCATTTGTATTTTCTTCGGACTATTGTATCGGATATTACACTTTGTAGACTTATAGCAAACTCAGTAGTAGCTCGTGACTTGTGACACCCCGGTTTGGGCTGTGTCGGGATAGTTTCCCTTGTTATTATCACTATTTCGCATTTTTGACTATACTAATCATGTGTTAAAATTGTTAATGTTAATTAATTACTTTAAAAGGGGTGTTTGCTTTTTTCTAGCTGGCCTTGTCTTCACGAGAGGGGCCATCACGGCCCTTAGCTCGCGGTATTCCATTCATCCGGGTGCCGTGAAGATGTATCATGATTTGAGGTAGCATTATTGGTGGAGAAGAATGAAGAAAGACATTGTAGGATTTGTGGCTTGGTGTCTCAACTATCAGCAGGTGAAATATGAGCATTAGAGACCGGGTGGTGTACTTCAGCAGATGATTATTCTCGAGTGGAAGTGGGAGAGGATCACTATGGATTTTGTGAGTGGTGTTCCTCGGACTTTGAAGAAGTTTGACTCCATTTGGGTGATTATGGATTGGCTGACCAAGTCCACGCACTTCATTCTGGTATGTACTATCTATTCTTCGGAGCGGCTGGCAGGGATCTTTATCCGGGAGATTGTTCGATTGCATGGTGTTCCAGTGTCTATTATCTCAGATAGAGGTACTCAGTTTACTTCTCAGTTCTGGAGGACATTTCAACGAGAGTTGGGTATGCAGGTAGAGTTGAGCACAGCATTTCATCCTCAGACGGACGGGCAGTCCGAGCGTACTATTCAGATATTGGAGGACATGTTGCGTGCATGTGTTATTGATTTTGGAGGTTCTTGGAATGAGTTTTTGCCTCTTGCAGAGTTTTCCTACAACAACAGTTATCAGTCGAGCATTCAAATGGCTCCGTATAAGGCGTTGTATGGGAGGCGGTGTAGATCTCTAGTTGGTTGGTTCGAGCCCAACGAGGCTAGGCTATTGGGGACAGAGTTGGTTCAGGATGCCTTAGAGAAGGTGAAGCTGATTCAGGAGAGGCTTCGTACAACACAATCACGTTAGAAGAGTTATTCGGACCGGAAGGTTGAGATGTGTCTTATATGGTTGGTGAGAAGGTCTTGCTGAAGGTTTCGCCCATGAAGGGTGTTATGCGGTTTGGAAAGAAGGGGAAGTTTAGTCCGCGGTTTATTTGGCCTTTTGAGGTACTTAGGAGGATTGGGGAGGTGGTTTATGAGCTTGCCTTGCCACCCAGCTTGTCAGGCGTGCATCCGGTATTTCATGCTTATATACTCCAAAAGTATGTTGGGGACCCGTCCCATGTATTGAACATCAGCACGGTTCACTTGGATGATGATTTGACCTATGATGTGGAGCCGGTGGCTATTTTTTTGGTCGTCAGGTTCGACTGTTGAGATCAAAGGATATAGCTTCAGTAAAAGTGCAGTGGAGAGGTCGGCCCGTGGAGGAGGCTACTTGGGAGACCGAGGGGGAGATGCGGAGAAGATATCCTCACCTGTTTGAGGCTTCAGGTATATTTCTTGACCGGCTCGAGGACGAGCGTTTGTTTTAGTTGGGGAGGATGTGACGACCTGACCCACCGTCACGTGAGTTACTGCTTCATTTTCCCCATTTTTAGCTTATTTATGCTTCATTATCCGTATCTTATATTATAGAGCTGGTTTGGAGAGGTTTTGGTAGAAAATGAGACACTTAGTCTCTTTAAGGAAGGTTTGGTTTGGAAAAGTCAACCGAATGTTGACTTATGATTTAGAGGGCTTGGATGTGATTTCCTATGATTCGGTTAGCTTTGGGGGATGATTTGTGACTTAGGAGCGTGATCGGAATTGATTTTAGAGGTCCGATGTAGAATTAGGCTTGAATTGGCGAAGATAGTATTTTGGCGAATTCCGGTTGATAGGTGAGATTTTGATCCGAGGATCAGAATGGAATTCCGAGAGTTGCTGTAGCTTCGTTAGGTGATTTGGTATGTGTGTGCAAAATTTTAGGCCATTTGGAGGTGTTTTGGTCGGGATTTTGATCAAATGCGAGTTTCGGGAGTTTTAAAAGAACTTAGGCTTGAATCCGATATAATTTGATGGTTTTGGTGTTGGTTGAGGTGTTTTGATGATTGGAGCAGGTTTGAATGATGTTTTAGGATGGGTTGGCACTTTTGGTTGAGGTCCCGGGGGCCTCGGGGTAATTTCGGATGGCTATCGGGATGAATTTTGGAGTTGTGTTGTTTCAGAAATTTGCTGGTTCTGGTATTTCCGCATCGGCGGAAAAAGGGGCCGCAGATGCGAAAAGGGGATCGTAGGTGCGAGTTTCTTGGAAGGTTGTTTTTTTTTCCGCAGATGCGGGCGTGGAGCCGCATCTGCGATGCCGCAGATGCGGCGTTGGCATCGTAGAAGCAGATATTTGCGATTGGGGGACTTCCGTAGAAGCGGATTATTTTCTACGGGACCGGAGCCCGCAGATACGGACCTTGACCGCAGAAGCAGTCCGGGCATTTAAGTGAATGGCTGGAAAAGCGAAAGAATTTCACAGATGCGGTACTTGGATCGCAGATGCTAAAAATGCCTGGGTAGAAGGGTTTTAAAAGTTAATTTTGTTTCGCGAGCTAAGCTATTTTTCCTCCATTTTTGAACATGCTTGAGAGTTTTTGGACGGGAATTGAAGAGGGATTTGACTGGTATTGATTGGAGGTGAGTTCAATGACCTAAAAATATGATTTAATTGTAGAAACAACCTAGAAATTCATGAAAATTTATCAAAGGGGGAAGAACCATGGCTTGAGTTTTGGCATTTCAAATTGGGTTTTAATGGGTCATTTGAGCTCGGATTTGGGAGTTCTTGCTATGTATAAAATCGTGGCGAGATAAGGAATCCATTGATGTAAAAAATTTTGGAATTCGAGAAGTGGGCCCGGGGCTCGGGTTTTGCAAATTTCGTGATTTTCGATGTTTTTTTATTCTTTTCGATTGGGTTATGTTCCATTAGACTATTGTGACATATTCGTTGTGGTTTTGGTCAGATTTGACACGCGAGGAGGCCTATTTGCGAGGCAAGGGCATAGCGAGCTTGGATTTTGGCCAGCTTGAGGTGAGTAGTGATAGTAAATGATATCCTGAGTGTTTGAAACCTCGGATTTGCACAACATAGTGCTATATTGAGGTGAAACACGCGCTTAATGATGAGCGCGGGGTTGTTTACTATTGGGGATTGTGACTTGGTCCATCCCAATTTATGTTTTTACCGCATATTTGACTGAGATGTGTTTATTATCAACATGACTTGGGCCTATTGCCATATTTTGGGCTTCATGCCGACTACTTGAATCCTTCGTGGATTTTTATCACTATTTCCTCACTATTTTGATATACTACTTGAATTCAGTCCTGTTGATTATACTATTTTACAAACTCAACCGCTTTAATTGAATTATTAGACTTAAATGATATTTACCTTGTTGTTTGGGCTAAGCACTACTATTTTATTGATGCCCAAGGGGCTTATGATATTTTCTGGACTGAGTGAGGCCGAGGGCCATTTGTGAGGATGTGCTGAGTGATATGAGGCCGAGGGCCTGAGATACATTTATATGCCACGAGGTGGCTTAAGTGACGTGAGGAGATTTTCAGGCCTTATGAGTGACTTGAGGAGGCTTTCAGGCCTTATGAGCGATGTGAGAAGGCTTTCAGGCCTTATGTTGATATATCGCTTGGGCCGTAAGGGGCGCCTCCGGAGTCTGCAAACCCACAGTGAGCGCGGGTAACCACATGGTCTGAGAATGAGCCAGAGGGGCTGATATTATGCTGAGTGACTGAGACTGAGCCCGAGGGGCTGATACTGTTCTGAGCGATTGATACTGGGCCCTAGGGGAAAATTTCTACTCACCATTAACTTGTTGTTTTACCTAATTTACCTGTTTTTAAAAGGAGATTTCATTTGACTCTCTACTGTTTTACTACTTTAAGTGATTTACTTCCTGATAAAGAATTGCCTTGTGCACTTATGCTTTTCCTGATAAAGAATTGCCTTGTGCACTTATGCTTTTTCATGCCTTCGGTTATTATTTATTATTATTACTCACTGGGTCGGAGTACTTACATTACTCTCTGCACCATGTGTGCAGATTCAGGCATAGCAGAGTCCGCACCTAAGTACTGATTCCTTCCAGACCAGGCAGCGAGTTGGAGTTACGAGGTAGCTATTGACGTCCGCAGCCCCTTGTCTTCCCTATCTTATGTCATTTGTATTTTCTTCAGACTATTGTATCGGATATTACACTTTATAGACTTATAGCAAACTCAGTAGTAGCTCATGACTTGTGACACCCCGGTTTGGGCTGTATCGGGATGGTTTCCCTTGTTATTATCGTTGTTCTGCATTATTGACTATATTAGGCATGTGTTAGAATTGTTAATGTTAATTAATTGCTTTAAAAAGGGTGTTTGCGTTGTTCTGGCTAGCCTTGTCTTCACGAGAGGCGCCATCACGACCGGGTTTCGGAATTAGGTCGTGACAGGATGACACTATTTTTGTGCGGCCACACAATCAGAAGCGCAGCCACACTCTTTTTTATGCGAACCGCAGAAGTCCCAAAGTGCCAAGCCCAAGTTCTAGGAATGCGGACCGCACTATAATTGTGTGTCCGCAGAAGCTAATCGTGCGGACCAAATCAAAATTATGCGGCCGCACAACCTTCGCAAGTGCATTTTTGTCACATATTTTCAACTTAGTATAAATAGAATCTTTTTTCATTTTTATGTTAAGTTTAGTTTTGGGAGAGAACCTGAGCTGTTTTCTTTACTGTTTTGAATAATTTTGCACTAGATTAACTTCTAAACTTTAGATTTTTTTCTCTAATCAATTATTATGCATTCTATCTTAATTTCTTCTGGTATTTCTTCATTTTTCATGAATAGCTAAATTTCTAGCTAGGGTTGTGGCCCAACCCTAGTGTGAGTACTTAATGGGTGTTTGGTTTAGGGCTTGTTTGCGATTGGGTTAGTAATATTTAGCAAAGTTCATGCTTGAATTCAAGAATTAATGGTTGCAAACATTGATTCATGTCCTTTTGACTTGGTCTCTAGTTGAGAAAGAGAGACTAAGTCTAGAAAAACTTGGTTGACAAAAAATTGGGGTGAACTCAAGAAATTGATAGCCCCAATTAAAGGGTCCAATATAGAGATAGTAAGACCCAACTTGAGCATATATCACTCTGATTTGTGTAATACCCATTTGGTCTTGAGAAAGCCAAATTGGGCAAAATCACTCAAATAACCGAGAGGTACAGAGTGGTTAATTGCATGTGATTGCTATATTACAATCTTGACTAATCAAACTTGCCCTAGAGTTTACAACCCGTTAGGAAATCACTTAGGTGGAAGTCACGACCCTAGATCTTTTATCATTTGAAAAACAACCAAAAAAAAAATATTGTCTCCTAGTTTCATATTTGAAATCAATAGCCTAAACTAGAAGTAAAAATAACAAATAAGAATGTGGAAGTGTAATTTGAGGCACATCACACAATTGCACTAAATATATACCTAATCCCAATTCTAACTCCCTGAGGATTCGACCCTAACTCACGTTGGGATTTATTATTGCTTCGATAGCCTCACTAACTATATTTGTGGTGTGAGTTTGGGCGGCATCAATTTTTGGTGCCATTGCCGGGGAGTTAAACGGACTTGGCTATATATCTAGGTTTTTGTGTGCTTTGTTGTAACGACCCGACCGGTCGTTTTGAGGACTTATGCCCCAATACCCTATTAACTGCTTCCCCCATGTTTATACTGCTATTTTGATTTTTTTGGATGGTTCATCTTGAGTTTCAGAGTGTTTTGGGACACTTAGTCCCTAAATGAGAGTTTTAAGTTTTAAAATTTGGACCGTAGTTAGAGTAATGTGAAGACGGCTCCAAAATAGAATTTTGTCAATTCCTTTAGCTCCGTTGGGTGATTTCAAGCTTAGGGACGTGTCCGGATTATGTTTTAGAGGTCTGTAGCTTATTTAGGCTTGAAATGGCGAAAGTTAAATTTTTTGCGTTTTCGGGCCGATAGTGAAATTTTGGTATCATGGTCGGAATCCGATTTCGGAAGTTGGAATAGTTCCATAGTGTTGAGTGTGACTTGTGTACAAAATTTGGGGTCAATCAAACATGGTTTGGTTGGTTTCGGCATTGGTTGTAGAATTTTTGAAATTCAAGTTCATTAGGATTGGATTGGAGGGTGATTTGTGGTTTTAGCATTGTTTGATGTAATTTGAGGGTTCGACTGAGTCCATATGATATTTTAGGATTGGTTGGCATGTTTGTTTGAAATCCTGAGGGCCTCGGGTGAGTTTCGAATGCTTAACGGAATTAAATTTGGACATAGGCAAATTTCTAATGTGCTAAACCTTTTGGTTTTGCACTTGCGGATATTGGATCGCAGGTGCGGTGCCGCAGAAACAGATTGGCCATCGCAGATGCAGTCTGAGGCATGAATACTGCTGGTCACATTTGCGGCTCAAGGACCGCAGAAATGGACCCGCATCTGCGAGGAATGGAGCGTAGGTGCGGTGCCTGGGGTTTAATGAGTTTTCACAAGTGCGGTCTCCTAGTCGCAGAAGCGGGACTACAGATGTGGCCCCATGACCATAGATACGGTAATTGCTCAACAAAAATATGAAATTTTGAGGGTTTGAAGGTCATAACACCAAATTCGATTTTGAGCTCGGGAGAAGGCGATTTTGTGAGGTTTTTGAAGAGGGAATCAGTGGAGTTGGGCCACTCGGAGTTGGATACTCATGGCAAAAGTGTGATATCAGATTGATTTTGAGCTGGTTCGAGGTAAGTGGCTTGCCTAACCTTGTACGGGGGAACTCCCCTTAGGATTTTGGTACTGTTGTTGTATGAAATGTTGTGTACGTGAGGTGACGAGTGCGTACATGTGCTAATTGCTGAAAACCCCCGTTTTCATTAAGCAAACATCTATGTTTTGCTTTAATTGAGAAATCATGTTTAGCTTAGGAAAGCATGCTTACGTGACTTAACTGTCTTATCTAGTTTAACTTCTTACTTGAATCTTGTTTAGCCTCCTATAGACTTCCTTCTTGAGATTGTTGTGTATATTGATTTGGTTGTGTATTTATATCTGGGACTACCGGACGGTATCCCGGGAGATCCCCCTGTACTGGACATTTACATTGGGACTACGGATCGGTATTCCGGGAGATCCCCCTGCTATCTTTGTGTACTGAGTTATTTCTTTCTGTGATTTCATCATTATTGACTGTTAGTATTTTTATTATATTGTCCCACTTCATACTATTTTACCTTGTTATGTATAACCAGTAGGGCCCTGACCTTCCTCGTCACTACTCGACCGAGGTTAGGCTTGGCACTTACTGGGTACCGCTGTCATGCCCTTTCCTACACATATTTTTCATGTGCAGATCCAGGTTCTTCTTCTCAGCCATACTATCTGTGAGGCGAGGCAATCCAGAGACTTTGAGGTATATCTGTCTCATCCGCAGACCTGGAAGTCCCCCTCTATTCTCCCCGCAGTTATAGACTTCTTGTATTTTTCCTTGTTTAGACTTTTGGAGTTAGAACACTATGTATTTCTTTAGATTGTGATTCACGAGATTCCGAGTTTTGGGAGTGTTATTATTGGTAGAGAGTGTTATTATTGAATATGACGAGCGGCATTTTAAACACTTTATTTATATTTACTTGTTAGTTGACAAGTTTTGTACTCTTAATTCTTGTTCCGCTAATTGTTATTCTTACCTAGTCGTAGAGACTAGGTGCCGTCACGACAGTTCATGGAGGGAGAACTTAGGTCATGACATTTGTCTTCTTTTACTTTCGAGTCACTAATTTTGTTTTGAATTGATTTTAGGTACGAAAATGGCTCTCAACAACGAGCCCATCGAAAATGTGCTATTGGGGGAGGAAGTGGACGATGACCAAATGGATGAGGTTACTCTTAAAACTCAAGCAAATAGACGATGCCGCCCACCTCAAGATAATGTTCCCATCCCTCCTCGACCTCTACCAAGAGTGGCAGCCCACTGACAATTACCGAACGAGGGTTATGCAAGTGGTATAGTCCCACCCCGCATTAGGGCGGGAAACTTCTAAATCACCAACGTGATGCTTACACTACTTGAGCAATGGGGATTATTCACCGGGGCTCCGAATCAAAATGCCAACAAGCATCTCAAGGGGTTAGTTGATACTTGTTGGGGGAGCAAGCAAAAAAATGTCTCTGAGGACGCGCTGAGGTTGAGGCTATTTCCCTTTTTCTCTACGGGGAAAGGCATTGGACTGGTTAGAGAGATTTCCAAATCATTCCATCCATACTCGGGATGAGTTGGCAGAATATTCATTTCCAAATTCTTCTCTCCGGGATATATGGCGACGCTTCAAGATGAGATTCTTGCATTCAAGTAAGAACCCAATGAGTCATTGCACGAGATTTGGGAAAGATATCGTACCATTGTCAAAAAGTGCCCAAACAATGATATGAACATGGCCATGATCCAACAAACCTTCTACAAGGGGATCAACACAACAAATCAATGTGTGGTAAATCAACTCGCTGGAGGGAACTTCATGAACACGCCTTATGCCGAAGCTTGTGAAAATTTTGATGGGAGGGCAGATACCTCTTCGACATGGAAAAGTAGAGCCAAATGCAAGGTGACCCTAATGTTATTCACCTACACAATGAGCTACATGATCATGGGCAAGCTATTTCCAAGTTGACAACTACCATGAACCAATTGACCAAAGCTTAGCTTCAACAAGTTCAAGGGCCAAAACAAGTGCATGCAATGGAAGGTGTGAATATGATGGTAAACAAAATACGGAAATAAGGTCAACAAATGCAAAACCGTCCGGGAAAATACATGCAAGATGATAGTGGATATGATCAAGGTGATTAATTCAATGAGAAATAAGAAGAATTTCAATATGTCAACAATTATCAAGGCCAAAGAAATAATGCTCAAGTACAAAATCAACAATAATTGAGGTCGTAGGGAAATCAAGGCAATTGGAACAACCAAGGCCACCAAGGCAATTGGAGTAGTGGCAACAATAATCAAAGCAATTGGAATAATTAAGGTAACCAAGGCAATTGGGGAGGTAATCATCAAGGCAATTGGGTTGGCAATAATCAAAGAAATTGGGGAGGCAATAATCAAGGAGAGTGGAATAACAACAACAACCGGGGGCCGGGTTTTCAAAGACCACCGATGTTCCAACAACCGAGCAATCCACCCCTATCCTTCTCAAGGTCCGAGCTCCTCTAATAATGAAATGAGTAGAATTGAGAAGATGTTTAAACAAATGATGGAGAAGAATGCCAACTCCGATACTCAATTAGCCTCTCACAACATTTCTATTCGGAATTTGGATGTTCAATTAGGCCAAATCTTACAAGTTTTGAACACTCATCCTAAGGGAGCACTAACTAGTGATATAGTGGTAAAACCAAAGGGTGGGAATAGTACGGGACATGCTATGTCTGTGACTACTAGAAGTGGAAAGGTGGAGATGCAACCACCTCAAATCAAAGAACAATTGTGGATGAAGATGTTGTGGTACAAGAAGATGAAATCCCAAGTAATGTGGTTGAAGCTAATAAAGAAGTGAGACTGATATTGATAAAAGTGTGGAGGAGACGCCAGAAGAAGTGAACCCGTCTAGGGAACACGTGATTGACATGCCAGAAACGGTAGCTCCAAAGGCTAAGGAACCAATGACAAGGCCTCCTCCTCCATACCCTCAAAGTATTGCAAAGAAAAACAGTGAAAATTAATTCAAAAAGTTTATTGATATGATGAAGAGTTTGTCAATTAATGTGCCGTTGGTTGAGGCATTGGAACAAATGCCAGGATATGCAAAATTCATGAAGGATTTGGTAACCAAGAAAATATAAATGAATTGCTAGACCATAAAGATGACTCATTAAATGAGTGCTATTGTGCACTCAATGGCTCCAAAATTGAAAGATCTGGGCCCTTTCATAATCCCTTGCACTATTGGGAGCGCCGATTTTGCCAAAGCATTATATGATCTCGGGAAAATTATCAACTTGATGCCCTATTCGGTGTTCAAAACTTTGGGAATTGGGCAACCAAGATCCACATCCATGAGGTTGAAAATAGCGAATCGAACAATGAAGAGGCCTTTGGGCATTATTGATGATTTGTTGGTTCGAGTTGACAAGTTCATCCTCCCGGCAGACTTTGTGATCCTTGATTGTGAAGTAGACTATGAGGTTTCTATCATTTTGTGTAGACCTTTCCTAGCTACGGGTAAGGCTCTTATTGATGTGTAAACCGGTGAGCTCACTTTCTGGGTGGGTGATGAAAATTTGGTCTTCCATGTGTGCAAATCAATGAGGCGACTGAATAGTAATGAAGTTTTTTCATTCGTGGATTTGGTGACTGATGTGATTGTTGATGATGCTAGTGCCACAATGAATGTAGAAGACAAATTGGAAGTCGTTTTGCTCAACCTTGATGATGATGATGAGGAGAGTGATGGTTATGTGGAGTATTTAAATGCATTGCAAGGAATGGGGTCGTACACTTATGAGCTTCAAAAGCTATATTTGGATCTTGAAAACTGGAAGACTCCTCCAACAATGCCCTCAATCGAGGAGCCTCCAATCTTGGAGTTAAATCCATTGCCCCTGAATCTCAAGTATGAATTCCTTGGCCCTTCTTCTACTTTACCAGTTATCCTTTCTTGTTGTTAACTAACATGAATGTAGAATCCACATTATAGGTGCTACAAAGAAGTAAAAGAGCAATTGGATGGACTTTGGCGGATATTCGGGGCATAAGCCCCGCCTTTTGTATGTAGAAGATTATTTTGGAGGAGAGTGCCAAACCCTCCTTTGAACATCAAAGGAAACTAAATGAAGCAATGCAAGAGGTGGTGAAAAAAGAGATAATCAATTGCTTGGATGCCGGGGTTGTTTACCCCATTTCCAATAGCTCATAGATCTATCCGGTGCAATGTGTCCCAAAGAAAGGGGGCATGACTATGATGACTAATGACAAGAATGAATTGATCCCAACAAGAACATCACCAGGTGGAGAGTGTGCATAGACTATAGGAAGCTCAACAAAGCCACTCAAAAATATCATTTCCCGCTTTAGTTTCTTGATCAAATGCTCGATAGGTTGGTCGGGCGTGCTTTTTATTGCTTTCTTGATAGATAATCCGGCTATAATCGAATTATTATTGCTCCTGAGGACCAAGAGAAGACCACTTTCACTTGTCCCTATGGTACTTTCGCATTATCGCGGATTCCATTTGTGTAGTGTAATGCACTAACGACTTTTCAACAGTGTATGATGGCTAATTTCACCGACATGGTGGATGATATTCTTGAGGTCTTTACGGATGATTTTTCTGTGGTTGGAAATTTGTTTGAAGATTGTTTTAGCAATTTGGATAGGGTATTGGCTAGATATGAGGAGACAAATTTGGTGTTGAATTGGGAGAAGTGTCACTTCATGGTCGATCAAGGCATTGTCCTCGGCCACAAAATTTCAAAGCATGGTGTTGAGGCCGACAAGACCAAGATTGAGGTGATCTCAAAACTCCCTCCCCTACATCCATGTAGGGAGTGAGGAGCTTCTTGGGTCATGAGGGTTTCTATCACCGATTCATCAAGAACTTTTCCAAGACGGTGAACCCATTGTGCAAAGTTCTGGAGAAGGATGCAAATTCCATTTCAATGAAGATTGTATGAAGGCATTTGAGTTTCTTAAGTTCAAGTTGACTACTAATCTTATCATCACCGTACCGTATTAGACCTTGCCTTTTGAGCTCATGTGTGATCCTAGTAATGTTGCGGTTGGAGCGGTGTTGGGGAAAAGAATCAACAAAATCTTCCACCCAGTCTACTATGGTAGCAAGACCATGAATGATGCCTAGGTCAACTACACAGTGACTAAAAAGGAGCTACTTGCTATTATTTTTGCTATGGAGAAGTTCCAACCGTATTTGATGGGTACAAAGGTAATTGTTCACACCGACCATGCAATGCTTCGGTATTTGATGAGCAAGAAAGATTCCAAGGCAATATTAATACGGTGGGTGCTTATATTGCAAGATTTTGATCTAGAGATCCTAGACCGCAAGGGTAGTGAAAATCAACTGGCGGACCACTTGTCCTGATTAGAGGAAGAGGGGAGGCAACATGATGGCCTTGAGATCAATGATTCATTTCCCAACGAGCAACTCCTAGACGCTTCAATGACCGGGATGCCATGGTTTGCCGATCTAGCCAATTATTTTATGAGAGGCATTGTACCAAATGAGTTTCTCTTCAAACCAAAAGAAGAAGCTCAAACGGGATGGCTTGGACTATTATAAGGATGAGCCATATCTTTTCTGGATATGCATCAATGGTGTGATCCGGCGATGTTTGCCAGAGGAAGAACAAATGGGAATTCTTGAGGCTTGTCGCTCTTCACCGTATGGTAGTCTCCATGGTGGAGCTAGAATGGCTACAAAAGTTTTGAGTTGTGGATTCTATTGGCCTACTATCTACAAGGACGCTAGTGAGCTTGTCAAGCATTGTGATGAATGCCAAAGGGCCGGTGGGATTTCTAAGAAGAATGAGATGCCCCTCACTACCATCTTGGAGATTGATATCTTTGATGTTTGGGGTATTGATTTCATAGGACCATTCGTGAGCTCTTGTGGGAAAACTTATATTTTGGTAGTTGTATTATGCATAAAAATGGTTTGAAGCCATGGCTTTACCCAACCACGAAACTCGAAGTGTGGTGTCATTCTTGAAAAATAATATCTTCACAAGGTTTGGTACTCCAAGGGCCATTATAAGTGATGGGGGTTCGCATATTTGCAACCGGGCTTTTGATACTTTACTAACCAAGTATGGTGTCACTCATAAAGTATCATCCCCCTACCATCCTCAAGCAAGCGGACAAGTTGAATTCTTCAACCGATAGATCAAGAGTATTTTGTCAAAGACTGTAAATGCCAACAGGACAGATTGGTCAAGACGTCGATTGGGATGTATCCATATCGATTGGTATTTGGGAAGGAGTGTCATCTTCCGGTTAAACTTGAGCATAAGTCCATGTGGGCACTGAAGAAGCTTAATCTTGAATGGGATATCGATGCAAATCGAAGAGTGGCACAATTGAATGAGCTTGATAAATTTCGGTACCATGCCTACACAAGTTTGTCACTTTACAAGGAGAAGATGAAGTACCTCCATGACAAGTACATCTACAACAAGGAGTTTAAAGAAGGTTATCTTGTGCTATGGTTCACTTCCTGATTACGAATGTTTCCGGGAAATCTCAAGTCAAAATGGAGTGGCCCCTTTGAAGTGGTGAATGTGATCCCCTTTGGTGCTCTAGATTTGAAAAATAAGAATGATGAGGTTTTTAGAGTCAATGGGCACCGGGTTAAAAATTATCTTGGCAAGGTTGATGATGGCCACATTATGGCGGTACTTCATTTCAAGTGATTGGTAATCTACATTGTGCCGCGATATTAAATCAGGCGCTTCTTGGGAGGCAACCCATGTGCCTTTTTCTTTTGCTTCTTTTTCTCCTTTAGATTAGATAGTTTTGGTTTTGTGCTAACTATTTCTGAAGTGTATGCAGGAATGGGTGTGCACTGCAGGGACTGTGCAAGAAAATTTAGCTAAGTATCACAAAAGTGCGGACTGCACCAAAATTATGCAGACCGCACAACCACTCAGCAGGTGCACAATTCTGTGTGTGGCCAGACAACTGGAAGATCAAAAAGGCATGGTTTCTAAAGTTTGTCTTGTCAAAAATCCTTAACAAATTGCGGCCTCACACATTTTTGTGCGGTCCGCACTAATTCTGCGGTTGCATTCACTTTTGTGCGGACCGCAGTGATTCTCCACAAGAGTAGGTAAGGAGTGCGGACCGCACTCAGGTAAATTTTGGGCAATACGGGTCAAAGTATAAATAGGGCCTTACTTAACTTTTTACACTTTTATGCTCTTTTGAACCCTAAAGCTAAGCTAGCACAGTGCATATCCCCATTGTTCTCAATCTTCCCTTATTTCATCAATGTTGAATCTCACATGCATCTTCATTACTGATATGTTATTTTCATCTTTAGATTCTTCCTCTTTTTATTTGTTTTGTTCTTTAATCGGGGGTTAATTTCATACCTAATAATGTCAATAGTTAGTCATTTTTGCTTAGAATCATGTGAGTAGCATATTAAATGTTAATTGGGGCATGGGTAAGTCATGCTTAATTGCTAGAACTATGCCTAATTTTAGAAAACCTTATCTGAATTGTAAGGAAGTGCCCGTAAAATTCAAATTGTGTAGCCGCACTCATTTTTGTGCGATCCGAACTTTGAGATTTATGGCCACACATACTTTTGTACGGTCTGCAGGTCTCTAAGTCAGGGCATGTGTGTGAATTAATTGTGTGGCCGCACTCAAAATTCGGTTCGTAGTGGACTTATGTGGCCGCACTCATTTTTTTGTAGTCCGCAATAATTAAACATCAACCAAGTAGTCTGAACCTGGGGCTGTGCTGCCGTACTCACTTTTATGCGGTCCGCACTTGGCAGTCTGTGGCCGCACTCACTTTTGTGTGGCTGCCTCTTTTGAGACTGCTTTTTTGCAACTTTCAAACATGCATCTATACACACTATGAGCTTCAATTATAATTTATTTCTACTACTTATGTGTTACAAGCAATGGTTAGATCAAGGGGCCGAGGTGATACATCAAAAGGGAGGGTAGAACCCTCTCTAGGCCGAGGTCGAGGCAAAAGCAACTCACCCCTAGCAATCCAAAGAGCCATAAGTAAGAAGGCAACCGCCAATAGAGCTCCTGAACCCTCCGAGACCAGTGAGTATCTTCCATTTGGGGAAGCTTCTGAGGGTAACTCCGTGGAAGCACAGCCGGAAGCCCAATCACAACAACTCCCCGGTAGATTCCACCGGGTAGATGAGTCATCTTCTTCTGCCAGTTCTTCTGAAGGTTTGAAAGAGGGTAGTCAAGACTCTGATTCATCTTCCTTACAAGCTCTAGCTGCTCTAATTAATTTAGATGGTGATGATGTCCAGATGATAGGAGAGGGGGTGATACTACAGTGGGAGGTTTAGAAAGATCAAGGAGACCAGAGCTATGGGAAGACAGATTTGTCAGTGCCGATGCCATTGCAAAATTTAGAGAATGGTGGTCGTAGAGGTCATTCACTATTGAGCGACAATTATTGAATAATGATTTGAACAAGCACAACCCCGATGTCCTTAGACAACTTCAGGAGCGCAAAGAATAGAAATGGTTCACCCACAATGTTCTAGATGAAATGAGCACTTGGTCAAAGAACTATGACAATGTTGCTCACATCAGAAAAGGTACCAAGGTGACAAAAGTCCAAAATCTGAAATTCCATTTTGACTCCTATGCACCGAACTCATATGTAGGGTTTAAAGAAGTAGAAGCAGTGCAATACTTGGAAAAGCTAGCTATGGGTGATGCAGCTCATCCGTGGCTAGCTGAGATTCTGTAAATCCGAGGGTCAACCCCTCTATGGATTACAACAGGGGTTCCAATAGTTTAAGCCACCCTAAACTTTAAAGCAAAAGGGTGGCAGACATTTGTGTGCAGCCGCATTGATCCATGCCTCAATGAGAACATCCATCCACTTTCCACCAAAGGGTGGCAGACATTGGTGGCATCCATTATGGTTGGGTATCCGATTAATATTGGTGCCATCATGTCCACCAACATCTCTTTAGCTCTCCAGAAGGGTGAAAGATCCTATCCGTACTCGAACTTCCTCATAGAATACTTCAAGGATCAAAGGGTGGAGCTGAGGCATTATGACATCAAGGTAAAGGAAAAGAAGCCTTTCTCATAGTACCACCTCCAGGGAGTTGATATCCCGAAGTTCAAGGGTTAAGTTACTACCTCTGCTGACCAGTCAGAGGAGCCACCGAAGTGGTTACTGATTCAGTTGTCGAGCCATTTATAGTAGCCGGTACTTCCACCGGGGCAGCATCCATTCCACCTTAATATTCTAAACCACCTACTTGTGCTAGACTATCAGTGCCGGCCTCATCAACTTACCCTCAGACTGCACTGCGAGTCTTCCAGACATTGGCAAGTCTCAACAACTGGATGCATGCAACTACTACAAAGTTGACTGGTATATCCAGTGCCGTTGTAGCACAGTCCTCCTCCCCATCAGATCCATAGGTACCTCCATCAATGGAGGAAACATTAAAGAAGATTCTAGAGAACCATAAGATCATTACGTATAATCTAGTGACGCATGGGAAGGTCATTAAGGATTTAGGCAAGCAGGTCAAGAAGATGTTGAGGTCTCATGCATCAAAGAAGTCGGTGGAGAAACTAAGCAAAGAGATTGAAAAGATTACATCTGCATGAGATTTACCATCGAACCTGCTTATGGAGTCAGCAGCCCTAACAGCACATACAACACTAGCACTACATAAGGCACTAGAGGCAGCAGCCGACCAGTCTGAGGAGCCGGTTGCGACTCCCACGCCACTGAGGAGATGATCCAAATGCTCATCATCCCTATTGTCCCTCAGTCAGGTGATGATGAGATAGAGCTAGAGACCGAGGGTGCTAATGATCCCATGCAGGCTGAGACCACATAGGGAGTTTTCTTCACTCTCTACCCTTCCCTGTTCTTATTTTTTTAAAGCATCGGGGACTACTTATTTTCATTTTGGGGTGGTCTATTTTTATTAATTGACATTGACATTTGGTATGTTTATATTCTCCCCATTTGATGTATATATTCATTTCCCTTATGTATATATTCACTTTATTTCATTTTGTTATTCATTTTACTTTCGGTAGTTTACTTCATAACTTCTTTAGTTATTTTTCCTTAGTAGTATAACTTTTTATTTACTTTACTAGCTTCTTTTAATTTGTTAGCTTCTTTTTACATTTTGTGTGAACAATAAGCCTTTGGTTAGCTTCCAAAGGTGGATTTTGTGTGAACCGGGTGGCTTTCCCAACGATGGCTGATGTGACAACCTTCTTAAGGGATTGAGTCCATTTTCTTTTATATTTAGACAAATATAGTAGTAATGAATAAAAGGGTCTCAAGCATGCTTCACTTGGTACCAACACATTTTCCTATAATCGTATGGATAAAATAAGTTGTTGGCAGAAAATAGCTCTAGTTGTGACCTTTTGACTCTAATGTTTACTTAACCAGTCATCGAGTGGTTCAGTCGAGCCATTTGTGATTCTCAATCTGAACTAAGGTTTTTGTGAGCCCTCAACTCCGTTATCTTTAGCAATCCGGAAGCATGAGAGCTGAGGTATTGAATTGCAAGTCCAAGTACCCGTGCTAATAGTCTAGAACTTGCCCTGAATGTCTTTCTAGGAAAAATTCTAAGTGTAGCTTGGCTTGAGAAGTGATTGTAGGCTCTCCTTGTTCCAATTTAAAATTTAAAATCTTCTATAGCCTACCAATGTGATATCCCTAGTCAACCACTTTTAGCTCGAAGCCCTTTTTCTTTCGATACCCATGTTACAGACCTTTATCCGTTTTGTAATGACCCTCTCTTGGAACCCGATCTTTCCTTAGCATTCTTGAGAAATAATTGGGAAAAACATAAGTTTGGGGGAGAGACGAGGAGTTTGAAAGTGATAAAAGGTGTAAAGAAGAGAAAGAAATGAAGAAAAGGGAAGTCAAAGAAAAGAAAGAAAGAACAAAAAGAAAGTGAATAAGGTAGAAAGTTGAAGGGATTCAAAGAAACAATGATAAAAGGCACAGAGTAAATAGAAAAGGAGAAATGAATGTCATGATCAAGAAAGAGTGATGTTATGTCTCTATAGTTCCCCCGGGGAAAAAGAAAATGACTCAAATAGTCGAGAAAGTATGATCCAAAAAGAGAAAATGGAATGCTTAAGGAAAGACGAAACCATTCTATTCCAACAAGTCCTACCTTGGTCTAAAAGCCTTCATTACATCCCGCAAAAAGCCCTACATGATTTCAAGTTGAGTGAGCTTATATAAGTCGGATTTACATGAGGGGCAAGATTATGGTACTTAGAGCCAGACTTGTGCCATTCTTTTGAGAGAGAGGGCGAAAGTTCTAAAATAAGATTTGCTAATGGAGAGTAGAGGAGGGGGAGTTTGGGATCCACAATGACCTATGTAAAAGAGAGAGCTTCCTTGATGAATAGAGTCAACTCTTGATACTCTAGTGTCACATTAGGACTGTTGTACTCAAAAAGTCAAATCATTGTGTTGTTGATAATTCATATGTGTTATGGATAATTGTTGGTCCCATATGATGCGTAGTTGGTTCACCTTTAGCCAGATGAAACATCAATTTTTCATGTGGAGGTTGGAATTGCCTTAACTGCTTGAGGACAAGCAAAAGCTTAAGTTTGGGAGAGTTGATAAGTAGGGATTTCGACCGCATATTTGCTCTCTTTTACTTGCGTTTTTCCCAAAAATGCTTAAAGGTACTCCCAAGAACTAATGAAATGTTCTTTACATAGGAATATTAGGAAACAAGCCAAAGAAGTGACAATCAACTCATAAAGGAGTCAAAAGTGAAAAAGAACCAGAACAGGGCAAAAAGGCCAACAGTGCAGACCGCACACTTCTAGTGCGGTCGCAGAAGAGGAGATCCAAAAAGTTAGTTTTTGGGACAACTAAAGACATGCGGACCGCACCATGGTTGTGCGGCGGTAGAAGGACAAGTGCGGCCGCACTCAAAATTATGCGGTCCGCAGAATACAAAGATCAGAGAGGGAATTCTAGATTCAAGCTAGAATGCGGACCGCATTGTTTTTGTACGACCACACTCATTTTTATACGGACTGCAGAAATCCCAAAGTGCCAAGCCCAAGTTCCAGGAATGCGGACCGCACTATAATTGTGCGGCCGCAGAAGCTCATCATGCGGATCGCACTCAAAATTATGCGGCCGCACAACTTTTACAGGGGCATTTTTGTCAGATACTTTTAGCTTAGTATAAATAAAACTTTTTATCATTTTTAGGTTAAGTTTAGTTTTTGGAGAACACCTGAGCCGTTTTCTTTACTGTTTTGAATAATTTTGTACTAGATTAACTTCTAAACATTAGATTTTCTTTCTCTAATCAATTATTATGCATTCTATCTTAATTACTTCTTGTATTTCTTCATTTTCCATGCGTAGCTAAATTTCTAGCTTGGGTTGTGGCCCAACCCTAATTTGGGCACTTAATAGGTGTTTCATTTAGGGCTTGTTTGTGATTGGGTTAGTGATATTCAGCTAAGTTCATGCTTGAATTTAAGAATTAATGGTTGAAAATACTAATTCATGCCTTTTTGACTTGGTCTCTACTTGAGAAAGAGAGACTAAGTCTATGAAAACTTGGTTAGCAAGTAATTAGGGTGAACTCAAGAAATTGATATCCCCAACTAAAGGGTCAAATCTAGAGATAGTAAGACCCGACTTGAGCATAAATCACTTGATTTGTGCAATACCCATTTGGACTTAAGAAAGCCAAATTCGGCAAAATCACTCAAACAACCGAGAGGTACAGAGTGGGTAATTGCATGTGATTTCTATATTACAACCCCAACTAATCAAACTTGCCCTAGTGTTTACAACGCATTAGGTAACCACCTAGGTAGAAGTCACGACCCTGGATCTTTTATCATTTGAAAAACAAACAAAACCAAAAATATTGTCTCCTAATTTCATATTTGCAATCAATAGCATAAAGTAGAAGTAAGAACAACAAACAATAATGTGGAAGTGTAATTTGAGGCACATTGAACAATCGCGCTAAATATATACCTAAACCGAATTCTAACTCCTTGAGGGTTCGACCCTGAATCGCGTTGGGATTTATTATTGCTTCGACCGCCTCACTACCTATATTTGTTGTGTGAGTTTGGAAAATATCACAACATATTTGGATCCATATTTTGAAGGTCTTGGTGGGCCCGTATCATCATTTGGGACTTGGGCGTATGACCAGAATTGAATTCGAAGGTCCCTAGCTCGAGTTATCGCAAATTGTTAAAAAATTGAAGTTTAAAGGTTTAAAGAATTTATAAATTTGACCGATGTTTGACCTTTTTGATACCGGGTTTAGATTTTGGTTCCAGAACGTGGTATAGGTCCATTACAATATTCATGACTTGTATGCAAAATTTGGTGTAAAACAGAAGTGATTTGACGTGATTCAGACGTCCGGTTATTAAAATAGAAGTTCTTAAGCCTTATTAAAAATTTCATTCATTTTGGTGTGTGATTCGTAGTTCTAAGTATTATTTTGATGCTTTGATTGTGCGAGCGCGTTCTACAATATTTTTGGACTTGTGTGTACACTTAGTTTGGAGCCCCGTGGGCTCAAATGAGTTTCAGATAGGCTACTGATGGGTTGAACTTACAAAATTTTTGTTTCCTTAGCTATTGCTGTCACCTGGTATTTCTTTCTTCGCAATCGCGAAGGTACACACTCGATCGCGAAGAGTGATCTCGGTTTGGGGGGGGGGGGGGAAACC